>JARFOC010109587.1:0-37353 GCA_031763485.1 Osmoderma eremita | reverse complement strand
TAATGTACAAAACAAAAAGCAAAGGCCCCAAGTTGGATCCTTGCGGAATACCGGAAGTAGGATGGAATTCGTAAGACTTAAAACCATTGTAATGTACATAGTTAGATCTATTTCTCAAGTAGGATTCCATAAGTTGTAGGAAAGACGCAGTAAGACCAAAGCAGTCTAATTTTTCAAGTTAATCATTATTGTTATTTTTATTATTATTGTGCATTTCGTCTTAAATATTGACATGTCCAGAATTAATTATTGTTTTGTTAACGCACGTCGAGTAAAAATGATTCATCGCCAGGTACCTGGAACCGGCTGTACTTTTTAGTGTAATTATATTCCTAATGCCTATGTTTTTCTTGAGTAGGGTAGATTAATGTTAGAACGAATTGTTTTCCTTCAGTCTTTAGTCTCTAAGTTGTTATTGTAGAAGTCATTGCGTGAATAAAATTATTATTAAAGCTGGTTGGTGCGTTATTGTGTTAACTAGATTTGTGCGGCAGGACTAATCCGAACAGTGTATTTATTGTACTCCGTCTGGTAAGCAAAAATCTTAATTCCAATTGTAAATATAACTTTCAGGAATACGTTAATCGAAACCGTCTATGCGTGTTTTTTGTGCAACTTGTGCGCTCACTTTCTGAACGGAATTATAGTTGCAAATAGAACATGTGCTACTTAAAATTCTGCACGGCAAAATGCATACACATTTGGCATATTTTGTAAATGACATTATGCGAAAAAAAATCTGAAAAAAGAAGGATGGCATTATGCATCCTGACAAATTATATGAGATTTGGCGCGGTAGTCTGTTCAGTTGGGTTCACAGACCAGCAGAGGGATGGGCACACAATTTTAACGTTAAGTGCCCCAACTATCCTTACTATATTATCTCTGTTAATCACAATCACAAATAGTCGGTCAAGTGCCGGTGTGTCGCTACAATATACTCACCTGTAGCGCCATCTATGGGGGAAGTTAACAATAGAGGGTATCTAATATGAATGTTGTCAATTGTAACTGGGTGTGACGTATCTCAAGATTTAATATTAAACAAGTACCAATAATAAAGTCAATCATGCGGGGAATGCACCAAACGGTTCTACAAATTCGTTCAAATATAAATATAATACTATTTTTTTAGTTGCTGAATGAACATACATCAAACACGTCTATAAGCCGATTTTTTATATCTCGTTATTAAACTGGCAAGGAAAACCTGGAGAGGTAAGTAAATATGTCATCTCTGCAACACAACGCCAAGTACACTATATAATTTGACATAAAATTTCCTTGACCTTCAAGTCACAATTTCAATGGTCTTTCTGTTGTATATTAAAAATTGTCTGTAATATGTTTTTTTTCATGAAATTAATTTCTTTAATAAAAGGTGAACCCGCATATATTCAAAGAAGGAGGTGTAATCTCTAGGCAACCTATTTAACACGTTTGCATAAGTAATAGTATACAAATAATCCCTTTATGTTTAATATTGAATTTCAAGTTAATTTATTCCATTTGAAAACGATAAATAATCATCTATTTATAATTTGCAAATGTTTGCGATAGTTTACTAAATTTTGTGAAAACGAAACGAAGTTTTTGTTGGAGTTGACGCACTTTCAATTACCAAAAGGTTTTCAAATTGTTTCCAAATATAATTAGTTAACGGAAAACGCGACAAACCTACTGTACACTTTACAAAAGGGTTAATTGTACTGTCCTTATTTACTTTTAAACTGTGAAGTACCTTTAACATCTCAAGAAACTTGGTAATTCTATTCTCTCTATTTTGGGAATTAAATTTTCCTCAGTAATGGCTACTACAGAACATTAAGTAAGGATCTTATGTGTATATCGCCATGATCATTTCTTGATTCGTATTTTCACTAATTAATCTTTCTTAATTTACACATAACTAACAAATCTGTTAACAGTCATTGGAATTATGCACATGTGTGAGGATTAAATTCATTTAAGTAATTTTTTTTATTAAATTGGTTCAATTGGTAACGATTAAGGTGGCATTTTCTTATATACAATTCTTACAGTGCTACGCAAGAAGAAGTTACAAAAAGCATACAAACAAACACACATTTGGATAGTTGAGGTATTTAAAAAAATATTGTATAAATTTGTAGTTCTTGTTTGTAGTAATTTTTTAAAATTTTATTATAGAAGTATATATGGATTCTCTATTCAATATTGCCTGTCAAAAAATTTTCTATTCAATTTTCATCCGCCATTTTGAGTTTTTGTTTCCCGTGATTACCTAGTTAATCTAGCAATCGAGACGTTTTGATTTTTGTAGTTGGTACCGTTGTGTCGGGTTAGGATCTTTGTCAATTTGACACATAGCAAGTAACTTGAAGGAAAAAAAGGGTTAACGGATAATCACAATTATTGTGAAAAAGCATTTTTTCTTACACATCAATAGTACAATAAAATAAATGTATTCTAAATAGGAATGTGTTGATTTTTTTATATGATAATGCGATACATATACCAAAATAATATAGACAACGCCCATGTTTCTCGACATTTTTGATATTTCCAAGTATTCGTTGGAGTACCTGAAAAATAAAAATTCTTGCGTCAAAAACACTTTTCTTCGTTTTAATGTAATGGAATCAAATCAAAACAACATTGTGCCTTACCCTTGCTGGCGTACGCATTCCAGGTAGTATTTAATTCTTGCGCCTGAGTCGAACTTCGCCTTGTTATCACTAGAGGGTACCCTGGTAAGAAACGAAAATAATTAAAAATGTTTCTTTAAAACGACCACAATGAAAAAAAAAACTAATTAGCTATATATGAAAAGTATTATGTTAAAGACGACGGGTAAACTTATCCGTCTAAAATTAGCTTTCGTCCAACTTTTCCTTTGCCTTTTTACCTGGAATTTAATAGGTATATCCGATAAAAAAGAATTAAGTGGTAAATCGGGTTCGCATATCGATATTGAAGGGAGTTGGTTTAGGTAAATGATTTAATTTAAACTTTGTGGTGGTTGAGTAGACTTCAGGCGAAGTTTCGGTATTGACTTACTAGAATTTCTGAAATTACTGTCGCACGGATCGCAAAGATCGGCTGTGACGCTAAATTTATGTAAGCACTTTAGAATTAATTTGTTGCTCTTGGGTTTTGGGAAAAGATCTAATAATCTTTGAAGGATGTTGTAACATATTATCTACGTTAGAAGCATTAGTTCTATTCGATCACAAATAATGCATAATAAATTGTGTCTGTAAATGATCGTAGCCCAATTATGTTGGTATTATGGATTTTATTTTTCTACAGTTGGTGGCATCTAGCAGCGTAGTATATAATTTTAGTTTGACATGAGTAGTGACAAACACTAAGGTTATTATTAGGTGAAATTGCTGTATGGACATGTTACAAATATTTTATTAAATGAAAACGACACTGGTGAGTAGGAAATAACTTTATTTTAATAAGTTTTGAAATATCCGCCATTGTTTTCTAATACATGAAAAAGTGATAGGTAAAAACATGCAATTTCTACGCCGATTGGTTTGAAAATTTGACACAACGTTGCATTCGAATACGAGCGTGTTTTTATATAACCAAAGGAGAGCTACAGGGGGGCGGGTGCCAGGTAAAAACATGCTTTATCTCTTTTTAATTTAGATAAAATAAAACAAAATTAAATGGAATATATATAGGAGCGGTTATTAAAAAACCAAATAAAATTACGGAAGATGAAAATAATAAGTTATATACAAGGTGGACAAATTAAAATAAAATATCATAACATTAAATACATATAGGATGGATAAACCGATGTAGAATAAAGTAAAATAAAATATAAAAAAAATCAACTAAACGGGCCCCTCTTAAAAAATAAAAAGTTGTGGAATTCAATTTAAAAAAATAAAGGGGTCCTCCCCTTGAAAATTTAAGTCTGAAACATGTTGATAAAGATTAAGAAAGGGGCACCTTTTGTATTTTATTTTTTCAACTAAATTTGAAAAAAATAAAAAAGGGTCTCCTTGAAAATTTTAAGATTTAAGAATGTCTGAAAATAGATTTTAAAAAAGAAGAGGCCCCCCCCCCCTAAAAATTTAATTCTTAAAATGTTTGAAAAATATATTTAAGAAAGGGGAGGCTCGAAAATGTAAGTCTTAAAAGTGTTTGAAAAAAATAATAAAAATAATTGGGGAGACTCCCCTTGAAAATTTATGTCTGAAACATGTTGAAAAAGATTAAGAAAGGGCACCTTTTTTATTTTATTTTTTCAACTAAATTTAAGTCTTGAAAGAAATAAAAAAGGGCCTTCTTGAAAATTTAAAGATTTAAGAATGTCTGCAAATAAATTTAAAAAAAGAAGAGGGGCCCCCCTAAAAATTTAATTCTTAAAATGTTTGAAAAAAATAATTTAAAAAGGGGAGGCTCGAAAATGTAAGTCTTAAAAATGTTTGAAAGAAATAATAAAAATAATGGGGAGACTCCCCTTCAAAATTTAAAAGTCCTAAAAATGTTCAAAAGATAATACAAATATAACTAAAAGACGGCCCCATATCATTTGCTTTTTATTTTTATGATTATTCTTTTTTTCATTTCATGTTTTTTAGTTTTTTTTTTTTTGTATTTTTATTTAAAATTCTAGCACAGTGCACATTCTAAAATTACACATTTCAACACATTTACCCAAAACATTAAAATGTGTAATAATTAAAAAAATACACATACACTCTTACAAGACGGCCTTATTTTCAACATCACCTAACACATAGTATCGGGAAATTCGCACACCACAAATTGATTTAATAATTAATTCGATAATTAGAAACAAATTTTATTAATTCAATTTGTGGTGTATGGATTTCCCGATACTGTGTATTAGTGATACCAGCCCACAGTCCTTGCAATTCTTTCACGTCACTTAAACGTTCAACGAATTGAGATCATCCGTTAACTCCCTAATTTGTGCTCCTGCAAATATTCCTTCCTTAATTTTAGCAGCCCTGAATGAATCCACGCGATGTTCTATTCGCGGCTTTTACGAAGTTTTTGACGAGCCCCAATTTCATGTAGATACACTGGAGGTGGATACACATTTTGCGGGTCAACACACACATTCTTCCATCCAGGCAGTAGTTCATTTCGAGTAAGCCATTTTTTTACCACAATAGTAATATTTCCCGGTCTCTGCTGTCTCAAGGCATAGAAAACAGCAGTACTTTGTGTACCTGAGCTGCATGCCAAGCAGAATTGCAAGTACTTTGAGTACTCCACATATATTATTCCATTTGTATTTCTCATATTGGATAAGTGTTAAAAGCAGAAGATGCATGTAATAGGAATAATATAGCTGAGGCACGTAGATAGATTAAACAGAGAAAGGTTAACAAAGTCAACCCTTACCAGAAAGCCAATAGGGAAATGAGAAAAGGGAGAGCAAAGGAATATGGATGAATGAATAAAATGGAAGAAGATCATGAATGAATGAAAATAAGATATTAGGAGGAGATTGCTGGGAACAGAGGAAAATGGATAAATTTAGTCCATAGTGCACTTCAAGAAAGTTTTCGTATTTTATTGAAGTCATATAGAAGGCATAGAGCAAATTTTTATTATTACACGATTATGGCGTAAGTGTTATCCAATCACAATAATGTCCCAATTATATGTCGGCACCGCAATTTTCCTTTTTTAGAAACTTTGGGAACCTTAACAAATAATTTCTCATATGTCCTAACTGGCGTAGTTTCACATTTTGACACAGTACAACTCTAAAACCGTAGTAAGAGTAACATAGCATGACAGCAACGCAAGGCATGATTCGCATGTATTTGTAGCTGCTCTGGGAAAAAGGAATTTGTTGGTGGAATGCACTTTGTGTGCAGTTTCGTATTTTAAAATCTATTTCGCCCCCAAAATCTCTTGCTCCGTAAGCGCTTATTGTTAGTTCTACCAGTCGCAGATACAGCAAAACTACTACAAGACGTTTCTATAACCAAAATCGCGATATTAGAGATTCAATCAATTCTTTAATATATACTAAAAGGCTACCCATGAGCGAACCGTCGAATTAAATTCTATATAAGGAAAACACAAAGAAAAAAGCAATAAAGTAAATAGTATCATCAATTAGGGATTACCGTCTTCAGATTTGCTTCCATCCCCATCGAAAGCAATAGGAACCACTCTCAACCTGGCAGATTCTACAGCTGTCGTAAAGAACGGTCCTTCACCACTAACTTCGCACTTGTACTCTCCCTCCGATTTGGAATTTAAGGCAATCAGTCTCAAGGAACACGAACCTATCGATGGGTATCGGTCGTAATATATCTTCACGCCGTCTTGAGGGTACTCGTTACTTTGGCCGGGGATACATCTGAAGAATTGCTCGTTGTCTTTGTACCATTTCACGTCGTACAAGGTTGCTCCTTCTAGGTCGTATCGACAGTCCAATAAGGCATCGTGATAAGCCTTAGAGGGCACCCTGAGATTGGTGATCTTCAGGGAATGCACTCGGAATGTAGCTGAAAAGAAACATGTTTGTTTTGATATTGTTTTAAAATATTTCTTTGTTTTTTGACGGAAATTGGTGTCTATTTATTATATGAATGATCGGAAAATAAAAAATTCAAATTTTTGGTCATTAAGAAAAGAATAACTAACAAATCATATGTTTTCGGAAAATTACGCAGAATCTAAAAATTCATGATCAAATATACAACGAGTTCCATTTAAATACCGCCTTTATTTATATGCCGGGAATCGAAATGCATTGCGTTGCTACAATGTGATAACTTAGTAAATCAAGTTGTCTGGAAAAAACAAATGTCTCACTATGTGTCAAGTTCATTTCTTTTTCCAAAATGAACAAACAGCGTTTAGATATGCTTCGAGTTTATTTTGAATGCGGTGATAATACTTATCGAGCTGTAAAACTATTCGCAGCGCTATCCAAACAGAGATCGTTCGAGTCGATCAAAATTTCAACGATTAGTGAACAATTTAGGGATATATGGCGTTTTCAAAAAGCCAAAAAAATTGCAACGTCGACATTGGGATGAAAATCTACGACTCGACGTACTTCTGAGTGTTGATGAAAAGCACTGCACTTCCACTAGAGAGATTGCTGCTAATTTAGGAACATCCAAGGATACCGTGCAACAAATTTAATAAAGTTGAAATATAATAGAAAAGAAAAAAAAATCTAATTGTACAAAATGAGCCAATCCTATAACGATGCATTTACTATATTCTTACCACACTGATCGTAAATAATGAATAAATTCATAATAACTTCATTTGTGTACGATATTTCTATTATATATTTAGAAATTACTACTCAACAAGATACAACCAATTAGTAGTGAAAATGTGTGAATTTGGAACGTTTATAGCCTACATCATATAAAAAATAAATGATAAAGCCACTAAATTTAAATAAATGCTACCCCATATATTTTTGAATAGGAAATTTATGTAAAATCAATGGTAAATTAAACACGTCTGTTCTCCGTTAAATTCTATATTCAACTGCCTACGTATAGATCACCAAAGGTGTATTTGACTCATTGTCCTTCTTGTAATATGCAGGTAAGATTTGGGTCCCAACCGATACGTTTTGCTTGTTGTGTATTATTTGAGGGTAATATAGAATGACATACATAATACACTTACAACTAATAAACAAACCCTCACCATTACCTATCATAATAATATTAACAATAATATTCTAAATTAACATACGATTAACCTTTAATTGGTTTTGCAAATCAGGAGGCACCATTTAAAAATATATATTTAAAGGAATTTTTCTTACTTACTATTTAAAGGTAACTTCTGAAACGCCCTGTATAATAAAACTTAACGGAAATAACACTGCAAGTTAGCCCCAGGCTTCCTTAAACTATGTTCAAAAATTCTACTTTTAAACCGTACCTCTGGAGGGGTAGAATTTTCTCTGAAGAAAATGAAATTAATTTATATCTCGAAAACGCTTTGAGATATGTAGGTATAGGGAAGTAAATGAAAAAGTTGCCTGAAATTTAATCAGGAATCCAACTAAGTATGAATACAAATCCAGACTGTTTCATTTAAATTAAAAATAAATTCCCGGGTTAAAGTCAAAGCGGCAACATTGCATTGATGAAAATGTTTTAGAAACGTATGTAGTTAACCTCGAATAACTTGCACATGCAAAATTTGAATTAATTCTAATGGTTGGTTGCCCATATACTTCTAATACTCCATTAGCTTGGGAGTGTAAATAACTTTTTTTATTTTAATATTCCTTATTTTATTTAAAAAAAAAGGTTTTATTCCTCAAATCAAAAAAATACTTTTTAACGTTTCTATTACATAGCGCTACATTAAACTGATAAGACACGCAGCAATATGAAGACAAATAAAGACCAGGAATGACACAATATTTTGCCTTCGTATCATTTCGAAACCCATCAAATGCCCTTCATAATAACCGTTATTTGCAGCATCGAACGTCCCCTATATTTACACGATCGGCGCGCCACTGATTAGAGCGCCACCTTTTAGATGACAACGGCATTATCGATCGCGGTCTTGTGATGTAGTTTACGTTTTCTACTGGGTAATCAATTGAATTCATAAATAGAGTAAGCTATGGATATTACAACGTAGTTGATAACACATATTTTTAAAACTGGCATTGAGGTGTCAGATCAAAAATCATAATAACTGCGACATTTGTCTAAAATGTTCAGTTTGAAACACAAAACCTTTTTTACTAAAAGTTATTTTAAAACCCCATCGTTTTCTATGAAATTATTTCATTATTACAACATTCATCAAAATCATGCACTCTTAACAAAGCAATTGAAAGCAACATAACCTAAAATTATTATTTGTAAGCTTCTGATACAGTGACGTTGCTAATCTTACTAATTAAACAGTGTGATAAATTTTGTGGTAAAACACAAAGCCTACTCCAATTCATCGCACGGTGTACTACTGCGTAATAATAATTTACCTTTCGCGACGAACTAAGAAGGTTAGCTAAGGGATCGGTGCGGTATTCTAATTATGTACAATACCCTCGTATTTTGTGTTGGAGGGTTGGTGGTGTATCGGCCACACCTTAACGTAGTTGCGTCGCCGTTATAGGGGCATTAATCCGGCCATCCCTGGCGCTTGCCAGATCCGTCGCGCCGCTAGCCGCTTTCTTCGGACGCGGGAAGACGATCCTATCTGGTGAATAGCATTATCTTTAATTTAGCTAATGCATTCCGGTATGGGCTCGCGCCCCGGCCAATTATTACGGACACCATCCGTCGTTTAGCCGACCGTCCGACGTCATTATTTATAGTTTGTACTAACAGTTTCATGCACGCGTATCACGATGAGTATACGCCGGCGCCGCTAGTTCTTTTCTATTTTATTTCTTTATTATTACAGCGGAGATGGTAAGCAACATGCACCTTGTTACAATATAAGAAGATTTTTAAAATCTTCGTCGTAAAACGATTTCGACGTAAATCGAGAACTTCTTAAATTTTAATTTGGACTAAGCTTGTATCGATTAAATGCCCCAAAACGGCTGTATACGCTTTAATACGGGCTTTTACCTAAATTAACAACCCACGTGATTTCTTTTAAGAATGCAACCCGTTGTAACACCCCTATTCTAATACCAAAAAAAAAAAGAAACCAGATGTGATTTTAATAGATATTTTATTGGATATTTTAATTAAAATTTCTAGCCCTTATAAAGACACAATATGTGTTGAAAATCAAGGGTAAATTAAACACGTCTGTTCTCCGTTAAATTCTATATTCAACTGCCTACGTACAGATCACCAAAGGTGTATGTGACTAATTGCCCTATATGCAGGTAAGATTTGAGTCCCAACCGATACATGTTTTGCTTAATGTGCCTTATTTGAAGATAATTACATAGTAGAATGACAAACATAATACACTTACAACTAAGAAACAAACCCTCGCCATTACCCATCATAATGATATTAACAATAATATTCTAAATTAATATACGATTAACATTTAATTAGTTTTGCAAAGAAGGCACCATTTAAAAATATCTATATTTAAAGGATTCTTTCTTACTTATTCTTTAAAGGTAACTTGTTGAACGCCCTGTATAATAAAACTTAACTGAAAGAACACGGCAAGTTCCTTAAAGTATGTTCAAAAATTCTACTTTTAATTATTCTAAACGGAAAAGATAGCCGCACCTCTGAAGGGGTGGAAGTTTCTCTGAAGAAAATGTAATTAATTTATATCTCGAAAACGCTTTGAGATATGTAGGTATAGGGAAGTAAAAGAAAAAGTTGTATTAAATTTAATCGGGAATCCAACTATGAATAAAAATACAGGCTGTTTAAGAATTATTATTATTATTAGACCTGCGTGCAAATATAAGATTAAAAAAATATATAAAAAAAAAATGTTGTTTGTGATACTTCGATTTTTATTTAAAATTTTCCTCACATCTGGTAAAATATTAAATTAAGTCATAAAAATATTACTATAACACCTTTCTCCGATCTCTCACTACAGTTAACCACACAACAACAGGGCATTTTAGAACAATACACATGTGTCATAATCGTCAAACGCAAAAGGGAATAAACATGGCGGTTTTGCCGTTATTTTAGAATTTCAAAAAGGGCGGTACTTTTTACGTCTTATGACTCTGATATACACTTTTTGCGCGCCATCTATGTTTTTGAATGAGAACTATTAACCATAATTATCACTAAGGTTTGTTCAGTTTGCGCCAACAGCCAGTGGCGGGTGCATAAAAGTTCACACAAAAACTAGAGTGTATGCGGAGCTGAAATTTTCAGGGTGCGCTTAGGATATATGGCTAACTATACCTACCAAGTTTGACGAAATTCGGCTGCCTAGAAGTGCCCGAAAATAATAAAGATAAGCCACAATCGAGGAAACTTGAAGGAACACGTATTAAGCGGCAATCGAGGAATTTTGGAGGAGCGTGGAGATCAAACTAGAGGGTATGGCGAGCTGAAATTTTCAGGGTGCACTTAGGACATATGGCTAACTATACTTACTAAGTTTGACGAAATTCGGCCCGAAAAAATTAAAGATAAGCGACAAGCTGATACAACTGTGAAGCCGCACAATTGTATCGGTTGACATGTAATTTTTTCAAACCGTCAAATAAAATCAGAGACAACTGAAAATGTTGATATTAATGTTTTCTTGTAAATATGTAAACACAGAGACTTCAAGTTGAATTCAAACCCACGCGACCTGTTGTGAGTATGCAACCAATATTACAAATTGCCAATAGTTAACCTCAATTTTAGAGCTAGCGGCGAGGTTATAGGTTGATTAAGTTTTTGGGGATGTGTCTAAAATGGACTTAATGAACTGATTTTTTGACATTATTTTTACAGAAATTATAATTATTTCGATTAATTATCATTTTAATCTGCTAGTATCACTACGACGCCATTTGTACTTTATATTACGAACACGATAGACGATGGGTTGATACCAGCGAGAATAAAGCGCATCAGGCATTTATTGAGGGTCTTTCCATCGGTTTAAAGAGGTTCTCTGAAAAAGGCAAACAAATATCTAGTTATTACCCACATTATACCTGAAGATGGTTTTGTTGATGATGGATTTTCAATGTTGCTTAGCATATATAATGGAGGAAGTCAGAAAATTTTGTTATAGCGTTCGATAAGGCACCCTAACGCAGTCGAAAGATACGAAAGCACCAACGACATCGACATGTTTACTAAAAAAGATATGCAGTTTTCGCAACAATTGATGTAATGGTTAAAAAAGAAATAAACCACGATTATGATTACCATTGTAGATCTTTTATACGTGTCATGTAATTTTTGACTGATTTAATATACAGTGCGGACGTAAATTGTGTCCCCTCCTCCTTCGTAACTTTTTAGAGGAATAAGATAGAGAAACGAAACAAAGACGAGATGAAATTAGATGCAAATAATGATATTTTGGTTATAGCGAGATGCACTGGACTCAAAACGAGAGATAGATGGCGTTGTTATCTTTAAAGTTTTAAATGGAAAGTATGTTCGTATAAAACCTCATTTGTAAGATATTTTTATTATGTTTACGCCTATGTAAACAGTTTCGCGATTTTCTATGTTTTTACGGACATATCCCCAATAAAAGATAACGGTACTTTACCTTTCTGATAACCCTCGTATTTATTGAATGGTTCCTAGGAAACGTATTTTATAATTTAAAAGAAACGTCAAAATATTATTTATGCCGACTTATTTCTGACAGTACACCTGATATAGCGAAAATCATTATTGCCACCCACAACGTTTTCTGCTACAGGACGATAGCCTACTATTGTAATATCAAATTAAATATTGCTGATACTGTCAGAAATAAATCGGCATAAATATTTTGACGTTTCTTTTAAATTCTAAAATACGTTTCCTAGGAAACATGCACCATGAAATAAATACGAGGATTATCGGAAAGGTAAAGTACCTCTATCTTTTATTGCGGATATGTCCGTAAATGCATAGAAAATTGTAAAACTATTTACGTCCGCACTGTATATCTTGAATTGGTCTTTCAATATTTTGTTTACAAATAGTTCCCTTCTTAAAATATACTTGAATACATCGTACAAACTATTAATAAAATGATTTTTTTTTCAAAAACACTTTTTGCTTCCTAAATGTTTATAGATACAAATATCTGCATTATTTCCAAGGATGTATATGCAAAGTTGCACATTGTGAACAGAAAATTGTATGCACTAAGCTTGTACTTTAAGTGTAACTTGTTTTCACTACCATAATAAACTTACTAATTTGATATTTCTTGATTATTTTGGTTTTCACTGTATAGGATGCAAACAGTAAGAATGGTATCGAAAAACAAGATATTTCCATGAAATATATACGAACATAAATTTGAATTTCGCGCTCTATTCTACACTCAACAAGAATTTCCTATTGTAATACGGGATCACTACGTCACTCCTCCTAAATAAAATATACTGTATAATTGTAGAGTATCTATTTACGCTATTTTAGTGCAAAACTTCCCCAGTTTTTAAACTATGTATTAAAAACGCGACCGCGTCAATTAAATTTACGTGCAGCCAAATGTAATATCCGTTTGCGAACACACGTGAGCCGTACTTATCTTGATATTCCTTCCATTATTGTGTATAATAGAAGAGTAAATGCTAACAACAATTTTTAACAATAACTCAGGCTAAAACGTCATTTTCCCGAAATTACACGGACATGCGGACAGCGGCGTAGTGCTAAATTACCATCATTGGGACATTCCGATGTTTAAATAAATTTTGAGGTCACAGGATGCGCATGACGGTTTCCGCTTTTTAAATAATAACAGAATGGAATGTACACGTATTATTGAAGTAAAAAAACAAAAATAAATTAAACAAATTATGGAAGATATTTTTCATAAATATTTAGTGCAATTTAAAAGTTTGTATTTAGAATTTTGGTGATAATAAAATACGGTTTTAAGATCTAATGATTTTTATACTTACAAAATTCGTACAGCGTAAAATATAACATCACAAAGCACAGCATTTTTGTTTCGTTTAACTATATTACAATCACCACTACTAAGACTAAATTTTCAGCGCTTAAAATTGAAACGGTTATTTTATGCTCGCGTAAAAAGCCAAACGTAATAATTAACTACGTATTATATGAGTACTACAACACAATCCTCTCTCTCTTCTTAAGATGAGCCTTTACTAAAGCCTTTAATTTACATTTAATTGAAAAGGCGAATTCAACTATTTGACGCGCACAGTAGGGTTAAGAAGTTAATTGTTCAGTTGGCAATACAACCCACATATGTATAAGATACAACAACAAGCATGTTGTGTATCTTCTATCATGAAATTAAGCTACTCCAATAAACTAAACCGAACTGCCCATATGCATACGGTTAGCGCAAAAGTCTAGTTCGCGTTTTGACCGTTTCCCCCCGCTGATCACTGATCAGTCAGTTTATTGAAAGCGTAAAAACTTCGCGCATTTTTTGTAACAATAATCGCGAACGCGGCGAGTGAATCCGTTCGAATCGTTTTAGCGGGGTTCAAAGCTCCCTCTCGCAAGTTGATTAGGTTGATGGCTTCTGGGCTTTTTATGCATTGCCCCAGCGCGCATGTATGTTTCGGCCGAACAGGCGAGTGATAATTCTTCAAGTCCACGGCCAACCCTACGAATCCCGATAATGGATTACTCGTTGACGTGCTTTGGTTTCGAATCTATTTTGATCGCGTCAATTAAAGCTTTCACTGTGTTTTTGTTTCGTTATGAAGGGTGGCGAGCGATTATGTATGACAACGCGTTATTATTAAACATATGCACGAGTGTGACACGCGATGTATTTAATTATTTTTTTCAAATTTGCTGCTGTAATAACGCTATAAAAAAATTCAAACGTCAAAAACGAAGAACTGTCAATTCAAATTTTATATGAAATTCAAATGTCAAAAATGGGAAGTCGCGTCAAATGCAAGCAAATCAATAAAACTACTAATTGAAATAATCTTCTTTTCAACTAAAACGTATCATTTGACGGCAAAGTTTAAATCATATATATATTGTATAATTCTCTCAAATATCTGTCAACAGATAAATCAAGTATCTGTTCTTTTAGTAAAATAATAATATTCCGGGCGGATACAGTTATGGACCAAAATATGTTAGTGCAATATACGATTTATTAATGTAAAACATATACACCAAATAAACAAAAGGGTTTCGAGAAACATCGTAAACTAAATCAAGATATCCGGAGATATTCCAAGGGAAGAACAACAACAGGGTAAATTCATGCATCGCCGAAATTGCCGAAAAGGAAACGATGGCTATGCTAGCAGTAACCAGAGTGATAATAGCGGATTGTTTAAAACAACTGAAGGTTGTTGCGGTTTCCGTCGCTGAAACGTAGCCTATTATTTTGAAGGAAGAGTGATTCGGTAAAAAAAAATATTATTAAAATATATTTTGGCATTTATACCATCGAACTATTAAAAGAAGTTATCGGAACGAGGAAAGAAAAAGAAACTGAAGAAATTGGAAAAGAATTTTAGGAGGCGGGTGGATGGTAGCTTCCTATTGTAGTAACGTCAAAATGTAATGTTACTTTTGAATTAATTAAAATTATACATTCCGACCATCAATTTTGTTTGTTCTCGAGGTTGCCTAGCTACATCAAGAAAATGTGTACAAAGAACCCACACCTAAGACATTTGTATTTAGGTTAGAACCCAATTGTCACTTTGACACACGACAATGTATTCATTCCTCTCTGCGGTGGTGCTGACGTTTAGGGTGGGCAGTTGCTAAGATAGTAGGCTTCGTGCGACTTCATACAGCTTTCGTGCTGGATTATAGTATTGTCTATCGCAAACTGCCAAATAATAATGTTAGGTTATGTTGGTTTAAAATGCTTTGTTAAAAGTGCATAATAATGAAACAACTAATTTCAAAAGAAACAAATGGTTTTTAAAATAAATTCCATTACGAAAAATTTTGTGTTCCAAATTAAACATTTTAGAATCTTACAAATGTGACAGTTATTATAATTCGATGTGACACTTCATTACCATTTATAAAATTATGTGTTACCAACTAAGTTGTAATATTCCTAGCTTACTTTAATTATAAATTCAATTAATCACTCGGTATAATAATGTCATTAATCTAGGAATTTTCGTGGTGGTTGGTATATGCTATGAGATTAGTGGTCAATTTAAAATTATTTTGTCAATTTTTTATTAAATTTTCATGCTCCCTCGTGTAGTACGGAGAGAGCAAAAATGATTGTCATGTCTGAAGTATGCAGCAACGTGTCTTCCATTGTCATACCTGTTTACTGCTACTTCAGACATGACAATCATTTTTGCTCTCTCGGTACAAAGAGAATGAGAATTTATTATGTAGCCCATCTGAAATTATTAGAGAAATTACATCTGATGTGACTATTATTTGTGATTATTTGATGTTTAACACCACGTTTTGCATTTGACAGTTTGACTTCACATTTTCTGACTAATTTCCCTTCAAAACTTAAATTGCATTACTTCATATATTAATGCGTTTGCACTATATAAAGTGCTGCAATACTTTGTTAATGATCTTCGAAACGTTAAAAGTGTTGTCCTTGTATATATAATACATTTGTGTTGTGTCCACAATTGTATGGCTTGTTACTGCCTCTCCTCACCGTAAGAGGGCAGCGGTCTAGATTTATCCTCAACACTGAAAGGTACCGACCCTGCAACCGACCTTTATTAACACCCATACCAAATTAGAGAAAAAATCATTTGATGATCATTTACGAAGACAGCATACAAGAATACTTGTTACTAGCTGGGTTCCCCGAAAAAAAAAATTAAGTCAACGAATAGGTCGACGAGTATAGCGTAGCTGGATTACTGATGTTTATTTTAGCAATTTTTGGTCTGTTTCCGTATTTTAAGATTGCACAGAAAGCTATTTCTAATTATAAAATGCCTTTCTTACTCATGCTTTTCAACTTTTAACTTCAATTATTTAAATTGTTTCTATTACCTGGCATTCATCCATACTTAGTGAATGCCAGAATTACAGAACGAAAGAATATCTTTTATTAGTGTAATCATATAAAATAATTTATTTACATAGTCTAAAATTCTTAGAAAAAAGGGTAATCTTAAGGATATAATTTTTTTTAAATTTATTATGTATGGTTTATATTATGATTCTCAGGTACAACTTTTGCCACTTTTCTAGGCTGTTTAATAAATGTCTTAGTGCACTGCATCTCTGTCCATGATATTGGCACCATAGGGTGGCCGGCGTCAGAATGGGCTATCACCACACCCAATTCATTCTCTGCTGTTGACAATTGATAGGTATGACTTTCCGTTATGGGTAAGACTCGAGCTAATATTATATCTCCCGGTCGAAAACTCTTGTACATCTCAATCCTGTCTTTCTCAGTAGCCCTAACATCTTCCCGCCTCAAAATACCTCTGTACGTCCTACTGAGAACTGTATCGCCGACGCATTTTATTATGCATTTGCAGAATTGCTGCGTTAGTATCGTAACTTGAGCAGTTACGATGTCACCTTGTGCTGGGATTAGGGTTTGTTCCCCAATGCTGTGTACTTCTACCACGTTGATTCCATCTTTCGGTATAACGCTGACTACGCCTGCTAAACTTGAATAAATATAGCCCTGTCTTTCGTAGGTTCCATGCCCATTAATATGAGTCTTGTCTGTAAGGCATAATCTTTGTCCGGGTACACATATTAATATCTTAGATTCCATTCTTCTAATGTATTATAGCATATAGCACGTAATTTGGTGTAAAAATAAAACTGGTGTTTATTATTAAATTGCACGTGTATTTTAAACTTCTATCTATACACCAGCAAATATGTCAATAGTCAATATAATGAATATAAATGGGCATTGCTGCCAACATGTAAAGTTAAAAATACCTAGAATATGATTAATGTAAAAAATATCTTTTCAACATCGTTATAGTTTTTGTTAAAAACTAACTGCAACAATTAAAATAAACCTTTGTTAAAATTTTACACAACAATTGACACATTGCTACGTTGGCGACATCATTTTTGTTGTCATAATATGACAGAAATGCCCAGATTTATCAGCTGATAACTGTCAAATGCGTGTCGTTTGTTTATTTGCGGAACATTTATCCTTGACCAAAGCTTCCCGGTATAAAAATCGGTTGCATTTGACACATCAAAATAACAAAAAACACGTCATTATAGTAATATAAGTGTAACGAACTGTTAGCAGAGATTAATACAAAATTTCGGTGTTCATATAAAAAAAATGGCTAGTTTACAATCCAAATATAATTTAAAAAGCCCCGGTAAGTAGAATCAATTTTTATAAGCGCCGTTAAGGCTCGCTTCCGATGCTGTTAAAGGGGTGAAGCGGCTGATGAGGGAAGCTCTGGAATTAGCCGAACCTACAGAAGAATACCATGCTTGCCCATTGGAAGATAATTTATTTGAGTGGCATTTCACAGTTAGGGGACCTCCTGGAACTGAATTTGATGGGGGATTGTATCACGGAAGGATCCTACTACCCACTCAATATCCAATGCAACCTCCAAATATAATCTTATTAACTGTAAATATCACATTTGTTTGATTGATTTTTTTGTGACCATCATTTATTTAGCCGAATGGACGGTTTGAGGTAAATAAGAAAATTTGTCTTTCCATTTCTGGATACCATCCTGAAAGTTGGCAACCGTCTTGGTCCATACGGACAGCACTTCTAGCTTTAATCGCCTTCATGCCGACACCTGCGGCTGGCACAGTCGGATCTCTTGATTATACACCAGAAGAACGTACAGTTCTTGCTAGGAAATCAAGGAATTTCGAGTGCCACATCTGTGGTTCCGTAGCAAATAAATTGGCTGAGAATAACGGGCACAAATTAGGGGGAAATATACTGACGGCCGAAGAATCAACTCTGCTTAAACAAATTGCATTAAAAGGCGAGGAAGAGAATAACCGATTACAAGAGAAAGGTGAAGATGCTACAGTTACAGAAAATGTCGGAGAAACAATATGTGAAATACAATCGCCAAGTTGTGATACCTTGCGACAAAGACTGGTAGAAAGCCCAGCCGAAACCAATCTTGTAGAGCAACAAGATTCACTGCTGCAAGCATCGATACAAAGAACAAATAGGTAAATAGGTGAAATGATTTTTTTTTTAGTTCCAAAAAATCATTGGATATTTCAGGGATCGCGTTTGGTCAGCCGTGATATGGGCAATCATTTCCATGATAACTCTATTAGTTATCCGAAGGTTCTTCTTCCTATAGTTCGCAGGTGTAGTAGTAATAGATATGTAAATAATTATGATAAAATAAATCGTGTGGTAACAATATATTGTGGTATTGTAGTTCATAAATGAAAATACAGGTATTTTTTGCTTTATTTGTTGGCTGTTAATTTTGTTGTTTGTAGATTTATAATATTGAGAGTTTTTACACGTTAATTGAATAAGTATTATTATTATTATGGATTTATGTTAGTTATGTAACAAATGTTCAAAATATATTCCTTATTGTAGGGTATTTTAAGTTTAAATACAAGTGTTGTTTTTATGAAATAAAATAAATACGAAATACATTTTTTCACTGTACTATCAGTTTTATAATTACGCAATTTTAACAACTTCTATTACCGTGAAGGAATAGTGTGTTTAAAAGCCAAAATTTGGCAGTCGCGTTCACTTCTCAGAATACGTTACGTAACCTGGGGAATCCGAAGGACAAATCTTCTCAAAAACAAAGGTCGGAAATTTATGAGATTTCATGCGCCGACTGTGGTAGTTTATATTGGACAGGCAAGAAGAGCTATAGAAACGCGGTTTAAAGAACATATCGCCCATTACCGTTATAATAGATCAGAAGAATCGAGTGTAGCGCAACACATGATTGAAACGAATCATTGAAATACTTCCGATAATTTGAAATTATTAAGAAAATATATTTAAAAAAGGATCGAACTTACTAAATTGCGAAAAAGGAATTTTAGAACATTCCAGCTTAATTAATATATTTACCGAGGAAGAAAAGGGGCAACCTGTATATTTTTCTTAAATGCGAACAAACAGATGTTGCACGCCCTACGCTCATAAATACTACCTGCTATTCGGATTAGGCAGATTTTTTCGGATATATTACGATAAGTGTGTTCATAAATAGAGATAGATGTACATATTTCCTTTCTTCTTAACCTTTAAGGAATTGTATTTTCAGGATTGAAATAATTAAAATCAGACAACTTTTTCCTCAAATAATTTATTGACGTAAAGGATAAAATACCAACTGGCAACTTAAACAATAAAACCTACTACATCCTCAAATTGTGGACCGTTATTACAATCATAATTTTGTTTGTCTCACTTCCTTACAAACTAATAATAAATTCGAAATAGAAAACAAAAATATAGAAAATATGAACAACTCTCGTCAGCTACTCGTGCAAACAATTATTACTATCAAATTAGATCAGATTGTGGCGGCTTAAAATCTAAGGTGATATGCTTTCAATGACTACGATATAGAGTTGCACTTTGAGTTAAAAATACATAATCTTTTAGTGGATAATTTCATTTAAGCAATAATAAATGGAAATAATTGTTATTACAATAATTCATATTCATTACAGCAAAAGAGGAATCATAACAGGCTCTGTTTGATACGGTACTGTCATGGGTATTGTTTTTTTTTTAACTTTTTTAAAAGATTAAAATTTTTTATGCGATTGTAAAAATTACAAAAAAAAGAACATTCATAAATCAAAATTCATTTTGATCGTGATTTCTAACTCATCTAACATCATTATCATTTTTACTCGTTCACGCCTGAAAATTAGATAAGAATTTTTGATTTTGAACATTGTACTTGGAATTCTATACATTTCTGATGGTTTCAGAATTTGATACCGTTTTTATTACGTAAAACCATAATTAATCTAATCTAATTATATCAACACTGACAATCGATTGGTATTAAGTAGTAAAAACGGTATCAAATGATGAAACCACCATGTTTTTTTATCTATCTTTTAGGCGTGAAGAGTGAAAATGAGACTTGTGTTTTTTAAGACAAGTGTACAACAAACGAGTAAAATTAGTAATTATAACTATTTTTAGTAGTTCTCACTTTGGTGGTCCAGAACCAGCATAATATACGCTACCACTTTATGTAGTATTGAAGACATAAGCAATGGAACACATTTATGCAATTTACTAAGATTTATACCTTCGGCACAAGGACAACTTTAACGGCCATTAAGCGTACGTTGGTAATTTGTTTTCTCAACACTAGTACGACCATTTCACGCCGACAATTGGCTAAAATCGCAGATGAATTTAAAAATACCGCGTCCGTTCGTGACAGTTACAGAATTTGTTAGGTTATAAACCAAAGATTAGAGCGAGAGCAAAGATAGAAAACGTGGATACATAAAAAAATACTGTACGAATAACCGCCCAATATTTGTTAATGCAACATATGGCACTTTAAATTTCCAATTAAAATGTAAAGGAAGGAGTGAGTTTACCAACATAGTACTACATCTGAGACCAACAGATGGCACAACTGTTTTGGGGTCGGCTTGCCTCCCATCTTAACTCTCTATAATCTAATCTTTGGTTGGAATCGGTGTTTGATTATATTCACAAGATGAATTTTTAAGAGGTCATAAAATTATATCCAGATTTTTTACATTATTAAAAACTTATTGCATGTTAGAGCAACTAACACATTTTAACAAACAACCACAAAACTGCTGCCACCTAAAAGGAAATTCTGTCTGTTTTGACATTTCATTATAGCTCTGTTCCAGCACGCAGTTTGCTGACCGTGATCATGTGAACCAATCAGAATACATATTTCAGTTCTCAATCTCCCAACCTGTTGTCCGAGTGGTGCACGTCATTACGAACCGAAGGCCTAAATTCTGTAATGTGTCACTTTCGTTTGTAAATTACCAATTTATTTAATGGGCATTAAAGTGATCCGTGTGTCGAAGGTAAGTTCTAATTTGTTTTTAGTACGTTAAAATATTTTTTTGAAAATATTGTTTTTATCCTACTTATGTTGTACAGCGAAATAAGGAATGAACTGAGAAAACTAAAATGATTGTCTGTATGGATCCTTACAACACACGAGATAAAATATCAATTATTATTTATTGTATTATAATAGATAGAATTTGATATTTGGACAACTTGAAATTATTGTATCGTGTTTTTTTTTTTTTGTTACTTACTAAAGCTAATAATAATTAGGTAGATGGCAAAATTGCTTTTAATTACAACAACATTAACTACATAATAATAATGGGGTGTTGGTTAGGGGAGACTTTTTCATTTCATTTCACCGTTTTTAGATTAACTACAGAGAGAGCAACAAATCCCCAGAACCACGTGACTGAAATTGTCGCCAACTTAAATTATAACAGTTGGCGATACTGCTTGTGTTACTAACCTGGATTTTATGTTGTGAATTACAGAAAGAAACCAGTGGTGTATCACAAACAGCTGACCTGTAAACCATATGAAACCGATATACCACGATAATGGTGTTATTATTGCCAACCTATACTACAAACTGACAATTATCCTTCAAACAAAAAATTACTAAATTGACGGATCACGTAGTTCTCGGGATTGGTTGCTCACACGGTAGAAGTATTGTAAAAAAGATATACATATACAGGATGTTCCGTAATATTTTTGTTACTAGAATAATAGTTACTTGTACATCAAAAAGCAAGATATTTCTCGTGTTTATGAAACAGGATCAGTCAAAAATATGTTACCACGTATATTGTAATAAAATTCTACCTTGGGCAGCAAGATCTGTTTCGAAGTCCGATTTCTGGTTATGCAAAAAGATTGCAGAACGTGTGTTCGTCATGGAAATTTCCAACATTGATGATCTTAAAGAACGCATAACGGACGTTATCCTTATACCTTACAGAGATATGATACTCTGTGGTGAATAATCCGCTTACCTGCGTTAACAATCAAGGAACACGGATAGAAGGGGTGTTTAGCTTTATTCCGGCTAAATTAAATAATAATGACATCGTTTGAATGAGTCGTGATTTACCCCCTCTATGCGTCAGTAACGCAACAATTACATTATATTTTGAGGAAAGAAATAGGTTCGAATACCACATCAGTGGTAACATCTTTTATGACTGAACCTGTATATATCAGGTGGTTTATTTAAAGTGAGACATATTAATACCTCCGAAAGGTTTAGTTTCACGAAGAGGGCAAGACCACAAGATGGCGCTCTTTTTCCACGAAAGGAATAGTAAATAAAAAAATAAATTTTATTAGATGAGATATTTTGAAAACAATAAGGACGTCATGTTAAAAGCAATTTTTTTAAATAACCTCTTCTTAAATGAGCAACATCAAAAGTGCCAAAATAATTATCCGATAAAACGCCATTAAAGGCTCACTGTCTCTTCTTGGAATCACCATATCAAGCATGTTCATGTCCTAACCCATAGAAACGATTCTAACGCTTGGTAGGCCGAAACTCGAGTCTGGCTTTAATGCTTACAAGTTTCTTAAATGTAACATTGGGACATATAATCATGAAAGTAATAAGTATAAATTGAATCGAAACACAATGTGCTGATAAATAATTCATAAATAAAATAAATAAGAAACCCTAACATTGCATTTTAAATACATATTCAATATAAAGGAGTAATTAAACACTCGATCATTGAAGACGGCCGTTTAAGATGTTCAAAATGACTACGAACTTAACGCATTTTTATGCGAAGATATGCAACTCTATGAATTTTACTAATACGATAACCACTAATAATGGCGTATTCCTCATAACAATATATGAAATATCTGTATTTCATGTACTATGTCGTTTTGAAAATATCTC
Source organism: Osmoderma eremita (assembly GCA_031763485.1). Lineage (NCBI taxonomy): Eukaryota > Metazoa > Arthropoda > Insecta > Coleoptera > Scarabaeidae > Osmoderma > Osmoderma eremita. Next base: position 13,886 of record JARFOC010109587.1, on the reverse strand, counting down.
ATCTAATATTAATTTTGGTTAATATTTTATATTCTAGTCCTTTTCAAAGCAAACAAATAAAAAAACTTGATATGACAGCTTTCTCTAAAGTGGAAACAATAAGAATATTGAGGTTTTTGATGTGCTTAACCTTTTTTTCCCGAAAACCCAAGATAAAAAGATGTTTCACTTTAAATGGACCATGCCCGATATTTATGGTGTATTTAGTACCGTGGGATCAATTGAATTTATAATTGGGGTAGGCATTGTATTTTGCCACAAGGTTTATCACACTGCTTAACAGACCTTTCTTACAAAAATAAGAGGAGGACACGTTATCGTGTTTTCTGAGATAGAAAAAGATGCCACACTCGCGTGTTTATCTGTGGAACGTGTCTATCTAACACCGGTTCACCGTTTTTAGGGAATTTTATCTATTGTGACTGTCATCTTCGTTTGTTCAAGTTTGCTAAGCAAGGCCGACAACTGTTTTACCTGATCCCCAGGTAAATTGAGAAAGGTCCATTAGTAATGTCGCTGTATGACAAATTATAGTTTTAGGTTATGTTGTTTAAAAATGCTTTGTTAAAACTGCAAGATTTTGATGAATAATAATCATGAAACAACTAATTTCAATAAAGCTAACTAATGGTTTTTAAAATAAGTTTCTGTAAGAAAAGTTGCCAATTGAACATTTTAGACTCTTACAAATGTGACAGCTATTTTAATTTGATGTGGGACTTCATAGACAGTTATAAAAATGTGTTACCAACTAAGTAACTTACTCTAATTCAATTGATCGCCCGGTATATTCCGTTTCCATTCCAGATTGATTTGAGGCAATGAAAATTATAGCAAACATAAATTTCCATTGACGAATTAGTTTTATATATATATATATATATATATATATATATATACATAGATAGATCGTGGAACACTCTGTATATATACACACAAATACATACGTCCTTTGATTTAATTTGTCTAATTCCATAATGTCGGTAAGAAAATAACAATGAGTTTAATCTTAATATTACATCTACCAAAAAAAAAAAGTAAGTGCCAATACGAACCTTACAACTGTAATCATAAAAACTAAAAATTCAGCCTCTACGGATGAAATTATGAAGATTATCTGCAGTATTTATCACTGTTATAATAAAAAAAAATATTTCACGTCAAATTATTAGATATATACTTTGCAATATAAACTAACAATATATTATTATTAAAATAATCTATTATAAAAATATAATAGATTATAAGTTTTTGTTTGTTTATTAGTATTTACACATATTATCTATGTTGCAAAAACTCTTAATATATTTGAACATCTTTGTAATACAATAATAATAGACTGCTTTTTAAATATTTTATAGAAATTAGATTTTAAAAAAAGAATCTTAATTATTGGCAAAAATATAGTTTAGTGTACACACGAAACCATTACCAACACTTTATTAAAAATCTTGTAATAACTACCATGTATATTATAATAATCTTTATTTACTAATTACGGAGCAAACCCATTTTGGAAATACAAAAAAATTAATAATCGACCGTAACTATTGACGAAGAAACAAGAGAAAATGCAAGTGCTGGTACAACTAAGCGTAATATCATAACAATCGTAATAACAATATAATAATAATAATTGGAAAATCATAAGCGTAGTCAGTTGGGTAGATAATTAAAATTTTAATAGACTTTAAAAGAAATTGTCAACACGTACAATCTCTGAACATTCACATATTTTGCCGAGGCATTTCTAGGGTGCAGATGCGAATAGTTTGAGAGGTGAGGTTCATTTGAGAGATTTGCACCGTTCTTTTTTGGCGTAAAATGTTTGTTATCTAAAGATAACGAATAAATCATCATTACGCAGATAGTCTTTCAAAGCGTAATGAATCTGAGCAAATTTGGACAATCGCAATTATAAGACCTTGAAGATATCTTTAAATAAAATATTTTATATACTCCGTCTTACGCCACTTCCTTTTGGCACACCCTGTATCAATAATAACATAATAATCTAAGCGTTCTGAGTTTTGAGTGCTTGATATGTGACTAGTTTTTTTTAATATTCTTTTTGAGCTATTCCCCCTGCATTTACTGTTACCTTCTTCGTTAATAGTTCGTACACTTATGTGGTAGACAAGCGTTTTTTTACTTACTTACTCTTAAATAAATTAAAACATAAACGAGAAAGACTTTGAGGGGAGAGAACAAACGCAAAGTTATCATTTTATCATCAAATATATACAGAATACAAGTTAAATTCTAAACATGTATTATTTATAAACTATTTTCACCTTTGATATTATCATTAATTAAAGTGATTATTAATCGTAATATAAGTATTTATAAGTCCCATAAATAATATAATTTTCCCGGCGTTCTGTATTTTTTTTCTTCTTCATATAAATATTACAATGTATTAATATGTTGAAACTTACAATTATATATTTATACCCCTTGTTTTTGACGTTTGCCCCTCGATTAAAAGTCTGCGAGGACTTTCGTATATTGCATCGACACACACAATTTTTCACTTAAAAAAAGAGTAATATTATTATTTTAAAGGGTTCTTCGAAGAGCTGCAAATTGTGTATGCCGATATTTTAGTTGTGATCATGTTTTTGGACATTCTAACAGTGATGGGGCAAGAACCACTGCTTATTGCCATTTTTATGGCTTCACATTAGCTTGTTCTAGGATTAAATTAAATAATAATTGTTATAATAATAGTAACGTATTATTAAAATGATAATAATTATTATGAGATGGTTAAGCATACATGTGATTGCATTATGACCCGATATCTCTTCCTTTAGTAACATTTCCTCTTCGAATAGTAAAATAAAGTTTCTCTTATTTATTGTGCTGTGTGGAATGTATTTCATCTTTTTATTCATGTATCTTTTCCTCTACATAATACAATATATAGTCAATAAATTAAGTTTCCAGGTTCTTATTGTCTAAGCAAGTTACTACATATCTATTATTTATAAGAGCTTTTTCCTTTACCGTCCTTATATATACATACAAACATAGGCTTTAGAGATATGACTATCGAAGTATTTTTCAACACTATCGACTTATTTGTGGAGCACCGAACATCAAATGAATTTTTCCTAACATAGTTTTATAATCTAAATTTCTGTCATTCTATTACATCTGTCACATATGTACAGTTGTGTTTAAAATAATAGCAGTTAACACATCGAATCTTTACTACAAAAGAGGAATTACACATTGCGAAAGGAATTCCCAAATAACAGCAGCAGTATCGAGGGTTTTCCTAAATATGTAATAACAGCAGTTTGCATACTATGGTGCCGGTCCAATCTTTCCCTTTCTTTATGGCAAAAACTGTATACACATTGATATTTTGCAAAATGTTATGCTTACGTATGCAGAATATGAAATTCCTAATTAAATGGGGCAACATAAACACACGAGTAAGTTAGTTAAAAGCCGGTTATCAAAAGAGCACAATCAATTTCCATCGAATTGAGTCTTCGGGACGATGTAAAAGTAGAAATTGCCAAGACTAAATCTACAAGAGCCGACAATTTATAGAAAGTTTGGTACTCCATCTCACTTGAACATTGCGAAGATGTAGATTATATGCCTCAAAGATGTAATATTGATTCGGTTTTAAATTTAATAGATTGAATTAATTTTCTTTCGTGGAGATTCTTTTATTTCAAAGAACTTTTTAAGGGACTGCTATTATTATTAAACGACAACTACAAAGTTTTTGATCACTTCTACCTACAATAATTTACCAGCTAAGGTTCATACTTCATTATCACATCAACGTGTAGCTTCAGCCCAATCAACAATAACTGCTAATATTTTGAACAACTGTATATACGGTTTCACGTTAACATTCCATCCTGATTAGTAGAGTGAGTTAATCGTCGTTACATTAAAATATATCATCATTCAATTGAAGTATTCGATCCGGAATATGTCATAAATATATACAAGTACCAACCTCATATCAAAAATTATTTTATCTGAATGATAAAAAATGAAAATATCTAATCTAAAGTAATAGTTAGGGTTACTGTATGATTATCAAAGTTAATTTTTCGAAGATAATAAATTAAAATACGATTTTTCTTGTAACATGATGTCATCGGAATTTGAACGAAAAAATTAGCAGGATTTTCCTGGATAATGCGATCTTATGTAAATTTGTATACAGGTTGTTCCAAAGTAAGTGCCCATCATTTCTAACTTTATTATCGAAGCTACAAGGTCTGTTAAATGGACATAGTAGGATTCTTTTATGGCGATTGCAGTGGTAATAAAAAAAAAACAATTGAGCATCGTATTTTCCAGATATTCACTAAAACAATATTTTTTTAAATAGGTTTTTTGAAAAATATAATAATCACAATAACTTTAAACACTGTTCGGATTACTCCTCCCGCACAAAGTATTAATTAATTCGGGACGACACATGTTTCGGGAATACGTGGATTCCCGTTAACAAGTCGAATAACCGAATGAAATTCCGTTATTCGACTTGATAATGGGTGTCCACGTATTCTCGAAACACGTGTCGTCTCGAATTAACTAATACTTTGTGCGGGAGGAGTAATCCGAACAGTGTGTTTATTGTGCTACCCCACAGTCCTTGCAATCTCTACTCACAATAACTTATTTATTTCTTATTTTTTCATTAGAACTTTTTTGTTCAGTATCGAATTCTTGATGAAACTGTTATAAAGTATGCAGGTTCCGTTAAAAAAATTGTTTTAGTGAATATCTCGAGAAAATGTAAGGCTCAATTGTCTTTATGTCTATATCCATTTAATCCTACGCAGTAAAGTGGTTATCAGGTGAAACCAATCCTTTAAATGCATTTTAATGTGCATGAGGATGTCTGTTGCTACACAATCAGATGCCTCTGTGATCCAAAAAGTATATTTATATATTTTTAAATATATTAATTTGTACGCTTTCAATTCGTACGTGAAATGTGGAGATAATTATAACGTTTATTTTGATTTTTTTTTCAGTTCTGTAGATTTAATGATAAACACATGAATCCAGGAGATTCTAAATGGAAATGTACAAAAAACTGGAATAATTACTGCCAGGTGGAGAAACGACAAAGGTATAAACTTTCTTTTCCAAATTTTCACAATTCTAAACATACAGTGGTGCGCAAAAAATATAGGTACAAGGCAGATACACTTCAAATTAAGGTAATTCTGCAGTTTAGGGACCTGAATCGTCGGATATCATCGGGTACCCGCAAACCACTCCCCTTTCTACGGGGTAATATCAAAGAGTAAACAAACCAAAACATGCCTTAGGTTTTATATAGACATATTCTCTTTGAAATTGGGAATCTATGTATGTAAAAAACTACAGATGGTGGTTATGATTTTTTATTGTTTGTGTTGTTGAAAATGACAACACAAAAACTGCAAAATTAAATATAATAAATAAATAAGTTTAGTTTTAATACAGGTTGCGCCATCTATGTATTAGTGCTGCATACATGCATTTTATAGTAATTAAAAGTTTTACCCTTTTTCATAGGTAGTTAATAATAATAATCCTTAGAAGTCGAAATATAAATAGATTATTAATTTATTTATTAAATTTGAGATACTACCGATATATCTACATCAATTCTATGGCGTGTATTTTGATCCGTTTTTTTTTTTTTTGATATGACCCCGTAGAAAGGGGTGTGGCTTGTGAGTACTAGGTGCGTGCGCCCGATTCAGGTCCTTAAAATGCAGGATTACCCAAATTAAATACTGTTTTCAAACAAAATATAAAAAAGGAGAACGAGGTATTAGTATTTGATAGTACTATAGTCTGTTTTTAAACTAGCAGGAGCGTCTTAAATTCTCTGAAACCAGCATCTGCGATTGGTTGTTTCGCAGATACAACCAATCGCAGATGGAGGTTTCAGTGCCGAGAATTTAAAACGCTCCTCCTAGTTTAAAAACAGACTATAGTTTTATTGCCCTGGACATAGTTTTAAAGAAGAACGTAACATTATCAAAAAATTAAGATGGGACGGTAAGTTATACAGCCATAGCAAATATCTTATGCCGCTCACGAAATGAAGTATTTAACACTGTGAAATGGCTAGAAAAGGCAGAAAAACGTGATAGACCAAAGAAAATGGCTGCCCGGACAGATACAGCAAGAAAAATTCTTTTGCTACGGCAACCACCACCAAAAAAAGAATTGCAACTAAATATTAAATACCTCTACTATTCGAAGACGACAAAACAATCTACGGACATCAAACATCAAAAGTTCTCCTCTTAAGCAAACGAAATGTTCGTCAAAGGGTATGCTTTGCACAAGAACATATAAGATGGGCAAATGAGAAATGGAGGAATATATTGTGAAGTGACGAAACAAAAGTGAATCTGTTTGGCTCTGATAAAATGCGTCAATATGTAAGACGTTAAAAAGTACAGGAATTCTCATCTCAATATACCGTCAAGACCGTGAAACACGGCGGGGCAACATAATACTGTGGGGCTGCTTTTGCTGGAATGGTGTAGCTCCCATAGTGTGCATTAGAGGAAAGCTTACACAAGTTGGATATGTCAATATACTGCGTGAAGAAATGCTTCCTTAGACACAACAATTGTTAATGCTGTTATTAATCTTTTCGCAACTCAGAGGGACACAAAGATTTTAAAATTGCAGTAGCACAGGGGGTTATTGGAGTATCCCGTACAGCAATTCGTGGACGTATATCTCTAAAATCCCCTAACATCTTCAAAGTCTACGTCCCTCAAAAAATGAGATACAATAAAGCAGAGCACATGCCCCAAAGGCCTACATCTAGAAGATGTGCGTATTGCTCTACCAATTCGATTTGTAAAAATGGCATTATGCTTAAACGGAAAAAAAATTGTTATAAAATGTTTCACACTAAATGAAAATAATTTTGTTAATTCGTTTGGTATCTTGTTTCTTTGAATAATTTTTTACTACCTGAAGCGTAGTGGTTTTTGTATCCATCCACCACTCAAAAGTTTAAGAACAAATTAAAATTTTTATTGATTTAGTAGCAATTTAAGGAAAACAGTAAAATCCAAATTTTCTTTAAAAAAATTTCTGCAGCAATGGGTGAACTGATTTTGTAGGTCTAACGAAGTTTGTTAACTTTGTTATTGGTGGACACTTAACTCATAACAACCTGTATAATCCTAATTTATACAAATGCCTTTTGTTTACACGATTAATTAGTGATTGTACATAAAATGAGGTACTTATTAATATGAGGAATATAACATTATGACGTTTTAAGATTTTATTTAACTCCCTAAAACAAAAATTATTTGAGAATAACATCGATACGTTAGAAATTAACCATTTATTTATTATTCAAGATTAAATTCTCTAGTACGTCGCAGCTTTCTCTACGCATTTCCTTCCATTACACGCGAGCGAACTGAACAAGTTCCTAATTTTACAACATCTTAGATCGTTGAGATACATGTCAGTAAAAATATTATTAACCATAAGTGGCAATGAGGAAATCAACGTGCTTTGTATTATCTAGAAATCATGGGCTTAAAAATTGTTGCGATGCCTTGTGCTTTCTTTAAGTCCAAGCTGATTAAAAATGATAAATAATAATAATGGCAAACAAAAGTAAGAAGAAAGTGTGGTACATCGATACAATACAGGGATGATTATATTTACAAGTTTTATCATTGATTGATGAAATTGAATAATTGAAACATCACAAAAATATATTTTAACAATAAACACAATATTCACTTTTTTGATGAACTCACCTAACACCATAATTCGAGTTAATTTTAAAAATATCCTATAATAAAATTCGCATTTTATTATTCGATTATTTAAAATTAACTAAATCTAGTGCGATGTACATCAAAAAAGTTTTGTTATGCAAGGGCAATAAAAAGGAAAAAAAAAGAACTATTTAGAAGAATCTTGATGATAAATACTGAATGTTTCTTTAAAGAGACAAAAACACTATATACAAAAATAACTTATATAAAAAGTTTGCAAGAATACGCGACCCTTATCACATAAATTTAATTTTTAATATGCGCTGCATGATTATTAATGATATTAATTAAGTTTAAAGCGTGATTAATTAAAATTAGGGGATAAAGAATGAAAACAATAAAGAGGAAGATCGTATTAACTATGAAAGCGAAAACAAGCGAATATTTTGTGATGCTAAACTGTAAAAAGAATCAAAAATTATTTTTAAAAAATGGAAGAGGTGTAATAGACCGACCTTTAGTGTTTAGAGAGATCAATTTTTATATTATAATTATTTTTGAGTCCTATCGAAAAACACAATATTAAAATGGAGAACCAGGGCCTCCATTTTATTACTCCCTCCGATTCCAAAGTAAGTGTCGATGATATTTATGTGTTTCCGTTAGATTGAAAGAGTTAAACGGGAATTCATTTTTTAAATGTTGTACAAATGCAAATAGAGCTCTTTGGTAACGAAATATCGGTACATATGGATGGCATGATTTAACTGAATTAACAACAGAAAATGTTAAAAATTGCAAAAACAAATTTAGAAATATTATCCCCACTGTGATTTCAATTAGTATTATTAACGCTCAAAAATAATGAGAAACAATCCCCAGGAAGAACACAATGTATCTCGGATCACTCCCAATTTCATAAAATTGATTGATTCTGGAATAGGTGGTTTCCCACTGCAAGTAACCGAAATCCACGTATTCCAGAAACCCGCATCCCGAATTAAGCAATTTACTGTGAGGTTAGGGGCGATCCGATATCATGCACTTATCAATTAAAAATTTCATAAAATGTGTGCAGTGCTGTACAATAAAATCTGGGACAAATATATTTTAGTAGTTGTATAATTGAGGTGTGCTCGTGATGGAATGTCAATTGCACAATAAACACACTACTCAAACCCACAGTCCTTGCAATCCCTACTGAATGTCAATTCTGTTCGTATCACGTGTCTCCGTAAATTTTCGGAGAGTTGTTATAAGTTTTCGAATCATTAAAAGGTGCCTTAACAATTATTAAACCAACTTACGAAAGCCTAGATTGTGTCGGAATGGTGGTTAGTCAATATGGACAGTCGCAACGTATTTTAATTTAAATAAAAATACCGTTTTCAATATGAAAGAAAAAGCGGTGGATGCAGGACGCGTCTTTGGCGAGGAAAATTAGTTCTGAAAGTCATTGATGCGGCCTTGCTAAAATTATATGGGAAAAAATCCTTTTATCACATCAAGAAAAGCAGAAACACATATACCAGCTACAAGATCAACAACCGGCTGCAGAATTCGTGTTTCAAATTTAAAATTTCCAGTTCAAACTATTTATTAATCGACGAAAATAGGCTGTCGCCATTCCTATTGGCGTCAATAATGGCGATGATTACTGAAACAGAGTGGTATTTGCGGATGAAAAATGCTTGCAATCATTCTATAACGACGGAAAACTTAAGGATGTGTAGGTCACCGCTTCCTCGAATAAGAATTATATTTACCGTTAACAGAAATCGGGAAAGTTTTTGATAAACGCATGAGCCTGGATGATTTCCGTTGGTTCGGGCGTATGATGGAAAAACGAGAAGTTTTGTTGGAGCATGTAATGCTCCCATCTGTAGTACAAAGGTTTCCAAATAATAATTACGTATTCCACCAAAACAAAAGAAATTTTCATCCTCGTAACGCGGAAAAACTGTTGGAGGTCATACAAGAATTGGAGGCTCCAAGGGTGGTATTTATAGACCGTGCTCATGCCCAAGTACGCGTTGGTTCGTACTGAGCATGCGCTATAAAGGATGCGCATGCTTAAGTATGTGCCAATGCGTACTTATGCATAATCACCGCCTTGAGCACGCACTATAGATACCAGCTTAAGTAATAATGAACACTTGGCAAGAAATTTAATCCGTTCTTTGCCAAAAACGTCAAACCAAATTATTGTTGCGGACGGATATATGAGTAAATATCAAACTAGGGATTTATTTTAAAGGTACTTTTTGTGTTCTGCTATTAAAAGTTTTTGGGTTTTGTATTTCGTTTAATTTTTGGATTACCATGCAGTCAAATATTCATATATTTACATTAAGAGAAATATAACGTTAGATTCACGATACAACACGCCTCGGTTTTGTTTACACAATTCAACTAGACATTGACAGGTCGAGTTGTCCCAGATTTTATTGCACAGCACTGTACATACTTTATAGGTTATGGATACATCTTGATATAGATATCTTTCCTTGAAAATGTTATTTGTAATACTTTTTGATGCGTTTTTTTTTTTATATTTCATAATTTATAAAAGAACTAATATTACAACATATTAACATTTAACAAATATTTTATTACTTACACTACCGCTCGTAAGTTTAAGACCACTGAAAATAGCATGCGTTAAAAAATCTATGCTTTTAACATATGGCGTAATATTTTTAATTAAGATTACTAAAACTGTAAATATACCACCACCACGAAAGAAACATCATTTGCAGTGACAAAGGAATTACAACTCCTCGATGTTCATAAATCAAATTTTGTGATGTTCCCAGTTCACGTTTGCATTGTACAATATTCAAGCTTATACAATTGGCAAAACGCATTTTATTAATAGATCACATTCTAGAGACAGTTATTTCGAAATAAATAAAATGTGTAAACGCAACACTTATTTTGCCACAGAGGAAGTATCATTTGTTAAGAGTTTAATCGTGGAATAAATACACATATAACATCAGATCGGCAAAACAGAATTTTCTGTTTTTTTGTTTTCTTTGACGAAGATTTAGTTCTTCTATTGTCGTGCTTAATACATTTAAATTGTAATCATGATTTTTTTTTTGATTTTTCGCTTATTATAATATAATTATTTTTATTCGACAGTAACAGTATTTAATAAACCTAAAGAAATCAATTACACTTACGATGGCTATTAACATAAATAATAATAAAGAAATCAAGAACTACATAAATGTTTATGGACACATTGTTACGGAGTTTTCTTCGGAAACTATAAAGTTTATATTATCATTATCCGTTATACATTTGGTTAGATTTTTGGTGACGCATAAAAATTGCATTGCATTGATCATAATGGGCATAATACGGGTTTTCCCCCATTTCTTTTTGTTACATACAATTAGTTATCTATCTTTCTGGAGGATCTCTTCCGTTTTACACTTTAAAATACACAATTATACATACATACATATGTATTACGAGGGATTATTACTACATTTAAAACTTGATTCTATCTTGGACACACGATAAATACATATGTACATATCTAGATACATACACAAGAGACATACGCACGCAAAAAAAAGTTTTACTCCCTCCAGCTCTCTTGCTATAGAATTATGTCGGCACGATGCATCATCACCGTAACTATACCCCGGAATAAGTTGGATATATTCCTTTGTCGAAGAATTGATCGATTTCATATTTGTACAAATAATTTATATCGTGTACATCGTATATTTCGTCTTTTTTTTTGTTTAAGCGAAATACATGACCTTCTTTGTGTCCGCGTGAACGGTTATAGCCCTGGCCATCGCTCCCGGCGTTCTATCCTCCGACGAGCCGGATTGGTGAGATCCTTCGCCACTGAGAGCAAAAGAACTGTTTACATATATTGCGTGAATATACAATCGATTTTTTGCTACACAAATATATTGTTATAACAAAAAGAATGTGTTAACACAGATTATACATAAAATAATAGGATACGGTGGCTTAAAATAGTAAAAATAGAAAATAAAAAACACCCTTACCACCTCGATGAGTGAAGAACTCCGGATACGTATTTCGGCAACTATGTTGCCATCCTCAGCAGAATCTACGAAGGAAGATAATATTAGACGTCGCACTCTGGGAGATTTGTACCACACCACTTAGTGTTATTTGGTGTTCTGTGAGGTGCATATATCCCAGAGTAGGACGCCTTCCTTCGTAGATTCTGCTGAGGATGGCAACTTACTTACCGAAATACGTATCCGGAGTTCTTCACTTATCGACGTGGTAAGGGTATTTTTTATTTTTACAGATTATACAAACGTTTCACTCGAGTCTTTTTGGGAAGTGTCGTGTATAGGTTATGTCCTTTATTGTTGCGTCCTTTGTTATGGTAGTTATTAATTTTTATTTCGCTATTGATATTTATCGTTTTTGTTGAACTTTTTCTTTCTCTTGATTTTTATATACGAGGGTCATTTTTTACTCGTTGAAATGTAAGGAGAAGGTGCAAGCAGCTGTTCCCAAATGACAAACAAATGTAAAATGGCACTGATTTTGAGTCGCAGAACAATAGACAAATCATAGGGCGTAAAACAATGCATGACACACAGGTCGTACATACACCGAAGTGTTGAGACCCATGATTACCTATAGCTACCTAATTTGGTGACCAAAGACAAATTAAAGGCAAACAACAGCCAATCTCTTAAGAGTTCAGAGACTGGTATGCCTCAGTATAGCAGATGCAATAAGAAGCACACCGACTGCAGTCATGGAGACTATGCTAAACCTCGATAACTCTCGATATTTATATCGGAGCGGAGGCAAGAATGTGGGCACATAATTTGAAGTCATGACAGACTGGGGGCGTTGGTGAGAAAGGCTGAAATAATATCTAGCAAACAGACGGAGCAGAAACGAGCACGGGTTCAGGAGCGGGGGTATGTGAGAGGAGAGGGGACAGATCGGAAACCACGCACACCCCTAAGAAAGCACGGCTTCCTGATTCAGACACATCTGTGCTAAGGCATGTCTACAGCAGGAGCCACAAAGCAGACCGTTTTACATTCACACGGACAGTCAAGCGGCATCTTATCAGATAACTTCCAAACTGGTATGGGACTGTATGCAAGACCTTCAGTACCTGGTGAAACAACAACAGAGTTAAGCTGATGAGGGTACCGAGGCATGGTAGAATCGCAGGCAATGAACTGGCGGACCAGCTAGCAAGGAAAGAATTATTATTGCCCATAAGGATTTTTTGGAGCATCGGTCAGTAGTAAGAACTACCTACTTTCAAAAATATACAAATATTAACAAATAATAATCACATCTAAAGGATAGACGGCAGAGTAATTTTCTTTTTCTTCTCTTGATAATATATATTCATGCTAATCAAAGTAATGTAATTATATTTATTTTTATTAATAATTGTCCATAAGATATTCTTTATATATTTTTATCTTAAAACGTCTACTCCTCAAGGTAAACAATAGAAAACCGCCATTAAGGTGGGCATTCACTAGTGTGCATTGCAGAGCCGTACAAACTGCAGAAAATCTGGCTAACGTGTAACTGAAGCATCGAAGTCCACAAAATCAAGTGAACTCCCGTTGACGTTGTGGAGATCGATGCCTTTAATTGGAGCAAGTTTTCCATAATTTAACTTCGCTCTAATTCGCACAATAATGAACTCCCGCCTTGATACCGCTTATATAGCGAGTGGGAGGAGACTCTGTATTGCCGGTAAGTAAGGCACCTTTATGGAAATTTGACAAATAATTATTTTTAATAATAATCCATAATCAAATCTGCTCGAAAGCACATTAATACCATCCTGTCATCTCGGATCCGCAAGTATGCAAATTTTCAAATAACTAGGACATTCGAAAGTGTGTTAAAATTGTACCAGTAGAGGTGGTGGCCAACTTACATTACCGATGCAAGTCAAGTTCATATACAGCTTTTAATAAAGAACTCAAACTCACTATTTTATCCTTTAGAAAGAAAATTTTCAGCAGATTTGGGATGTAGGTTAGGTATAGGATACAGTGGCTTGAAATAAATTTAAGTTAAAAAATACCCCTTACCACCTTGTTGAGTAAAGAACTCTGAATACGCATTTCGGCAAATAAGTTGCCA
>JARFOC010109576.1:0-11761 GCA_031763485.1 Osmoderma eremita | reverse complement strand
ATTTTATTTGTTTCAAAATAAGTATATCTGTACTTATTCTTACTTGAATTAAGATGCGTACAAATAATTTTACAGAGTTTCTTTAATATACAGCGCCCGCCAAATTGTTCGCACCATGGGGGAAAAACTTTTATTGTAGAGTTTTTTTTTTAAATCGTTGTCGGCCAATTGTTTTTGTATGTTTGAAAACCTAAAATAGGATAATTGAAAAGCCGTTTTCTTATAAATAAAACAGTCTCATATTTCCACATGTTTTCCCTCGTTTCCTATGCATATAATAGTTCTCTTGTATAATTCATTTGACACGTTTCCTAGGCGTACAGCTGGAATCTGAACAACACAGTTTCTAACACGCAAAGTCTCTTGGTCAATATATCTAAATATATCTAAATATTGTTCAAATACCCCCAAAGAAAAGAGTTACAGGGTATCAGATCCGGGGATTGTGATGATCACGGATTCTCAGAAGGAGAAGTTATCTATTTTGCCGGAAAAAGCTCATCTATGTAATTTCTAGCTTCGATGGTACTGTGAGCCGGACAACCATCTTGCTGGATGTATATTTTCCTTCTTAATTCCAGGGGACAATTTTCAATTTCGTTTCATATTTGCTTTGTTTATGTGAATCTTTTTGAAAATGTGGATTTTCGTTGGTGTACCAGACGCAATTCTGCGAGCTTACTGCATCCACTTGTCACCAAACAACACAACTTCGCAAATGATCGTTGTTCTTCTAATTGTCCTTGAAACCAAAGATAGAATTCTATCAAATGACTTGATCGAGTTCAAACTTGCATTGAACACGTATTACAATGTCTACTTGTCGCCCCTCCATGTCCCGTGCATCCCGTGTTGCCATATCAAACGCTACGTTGTCAGTCTCATTACTTAATTTACACATCTCGTATGTGCATAATGTTCCTTTTAATTTTAATGGTAGGTACAAAATATTTTTGTGAATACGTCTGTGACTCATTGTCAGTGTTTGACATCTTTATAAACTTAAATATGAACGTGAATTAAGAAAAAATCAGTGGCATTGCAAAACACCTTGTCTTTGTTCGTTAGTTTAATTTTTCTTCTTAAGTTAATGAGGATCGTTGGCCATTGGTTGCTTTGGAGGATTAATAATAAAGAGTGTGTTGACGGCCAGAAATATTTGTAAATTTTTACAACTGTGAACTTGATTACACATCCAAGCTCAGAGAGCTTTATTTGGATTTGCACAACTTTTAAATATCAATTCTTTAATGAATTTATCCTCTTTGGATATATGGAGGGAATTTATGAATATATTTTTATTTATGCAGAAGTTTCTTCACGGTTATTGAACTTTGCATCGTTGATTTTTCAAATGCATTTATATGAATGAACATACGGATGAGAAAGCGTCTAAATGTTTGTTACTACATAGCTTACTAACGAATGCGGATTTTTAACTTGAAAGCTCGCAAAAAAAGATTATTTTATAAATACAGCCCGCCACAGATTCTATACACTAGTGTGACAGTTGCTATTACGCCGAAGAGTAGAGAGTTGGGCGCCAGTCTTAGACATAAGCGTCGAATGTAAATCATCGCCGCATTATTATTAAATTATACTCGATAAAGTAAAATGATACATACATCACGGGAAGGTATGGGTACCAAAAGTAATATTTTTGACGCGGGAAAATTCGTAGAAATGTTACGTGCGGAAGGTGACACAGTTAGGTGCGATGATTCCAACGTATCTTTCCGAAAAATGGAATTACCCGAGTTCTATGATCATGAAAAATTTAAGAGGTAAGATCTCAAAGAAGAAAATAGAATCTAAATAACAGTAAATATTACACGTGTTTTACAATAATTTATTCACTCTTATAATTACCGAGTGTAGTAGTAGATATAGAAATCGGCATATATCCTACGAAATTTTCAATAAAGTTAGTAAACAGTAGCTCAAGCGTTACTTTCCAAAAAAACGTATTTGCGAAATCCTGCAATCACTTTGGATAATTTAAACAATCTCGAAGCAAAATAAGTAAATTACCTTGAAACGGTAAATAACTGTAGCAACCATTTAGGCATGAATTTCAATATTTCTTTTCAATAACATTTTATATAAAGTAATAGAGGTGAAATTGGTTAGAGCTGTATTAATATCTAAGTAACGTTGTTATAAAGATATCGTTAAATCGAACTGAAATTATTATATTTTTATTTTTAAACGCCGATCATTTCATTGAAAAAAATACCTTTTTATTTGATAATATGCAGCGCATGTTAGTTTTTTACCAATTAACAATTTATTTTATTTGAACATGCGAAGATAGATCAGATATCCCAAAATGTTGTCATTGACCTACAACCTTTTTCAAAATGTTTGGTTTGTTATATGCTTTATTGCGTTACGCTTCGGCAACTGGTTGCTGTCTTATACAAAATTATACAGAAATATGTTTTTTTAATTTTTACTTTAAACGAAGTATGTTTATATTCTTCTAAAAATGATCGATTGTTGGTTGACTTAACAAATTGGTGAAAGAATTGCAAGGACTAAGGGCTGGTATCACTAATACGCAGTATCGGGAAATTCACACCCCACAAATTGATTTAATAATATTGGGGACATGTGTTTCAAGAGTACGTCAGCTCTCATTGTCAACCAATTCCCGAATAAACGAAAGTCATATCTAACATGCACGTTTAAAAAAGGAAATATATACACATCTCTCTCTACTTATAAACACACTTAATACGTCCGAAAGAATCTGCCTGACCCGAATGGCAGGTAGTATTTATGAGCGTAGGGGTAAAACATCTGTTTTGTCCGCATTCAAGAAAAATATACACGATGTCCGTTTTCTTTCTCGTTAAAAATATTCATTAAAGTGGATTGTTCTAAAATTCCTTTTTCGCGATTTAGTAAGTTCGATCCTTTTTTAATATACATCGTTTCGTTGCGTCTAGTTCTCCCGGCGAGTTTAAGTTTCTTAATAATTTCAAAATATCGGGAGTATCTCGATGATTCGTTTCAATCATGTGTTGCGCTACACTCGTTTCTTCTGATCTATTATAACGGTAATGGGCGATATGTTCTTTAAACCGCGTTTCTGTAGCTCTTCTTGTCTGTCCAATATAAACCTTATCACAGTCGGCGCATGAAATCTCATAAATTCCTGACCTTTGTTTTTGAGAAGATACGTCCTTCGGATTCCCCAGAACGTTACGTAACGTATTGCTAACGAATTGCTTTTTCTCGGTTGAGAGATATGTCAAAATTTTTGAAAAGCACTTGGAGGGGGTTACAGGTAAAAATATACAATTGCTTTGAAATTTTGACACAACGCTGCATTCGAATACGCCCGTGTTCTAATATGTCTACAGGGGGGTCACAGACATGCGGGGGAGGAAGGGGGATGACAGGTAAAAACATGCAATATCTTCACCGATTGCTTTGAAAATTTGACACGACGTTGCATTCAAATACGTTGTTGTTGTTGTATGCTTTTATATATACAGGGTGACACATTATTGTATCACACTAATGTTTCACCCTCGATAGGTCCGTTATCATATAAGATATCAATAGAAGTTATTTACGAAAATTGTAGAATTGTGTAATACAGAATTTTTCATATCACTAGGGTGAATCAAACATATGTTTCCTTAAATGGAACACCCTGTATATTATTTCAGATTTAGATTAAGCTCGTGCCTCACCCATCCAACGTATAATTTCATTGAATTATATAGCGTGTTTCAGAAGTTCAGGTCAATTTTATATGAAAATCACCGTTAGTTCAAGGTCTTGTATGCAGAAAACGACATAGTCTGAAATTTCTTTTCTCCACGCATAGATTTTTGATATTCGGCCAGTTTTATAACAAAGCATTTTTTAAAAATTGTCGAAACTGAATACAGGGCGAGTCAAAACTCAAATACATTATTTTTTCAATTATTTTCACCCTGTATTTTATATTATAAAAAGAAAGGAATGGTTTTGGTGCGTTCATTTTTACTAAACACTCTCTATACCTACCTAAAGTCATTAATTTCTAAGATATTTTAGTCTTTTTATAAAAGTCAGATTTTTTGCAATTATTTTAATATAACGAGTTAGCCGTGGAGAAGTGACATAACACTGTCTTAAGTATTAATTACTAGCTAGGAGATTATGTAAATGAAGCGACCTTTTTGGAGGGACGAGTGAAGGGTGAAGTTTATTTAGACTTTTTAGAAAATCATTTACAGTTGTTACTGGAAAATGTTCCCCTAAACGTTCATCAAAGGATGTGGTATCCTTGGTATGATGGAGCTTACTTCACATTAGGTTGATACACGATCATTTAAACATCCATTTCCCTGGACAAGGAGACGGAAACCAATTGAGTGACTAGCTCGACCATTGCAGTTCATTAAAGTTGACTTCTTCATGTGGTCATATGTAAAAAAAACCTTGTATATCAAACACCGCCAAGTACACAAGGTGATATGAAAAACTTATTAAGAGAAGCATTCTCGAGTATCGATTTTATATTTGAGTGTTGACTCGCCCTTTAATCAGTTGTGACAATTTTGAAAAAGTGTTGCCATAAAACTGGACCAATATCAAAAATCTATCCTAGTAAAAGAGAAATTTCAGACTGTCTCGTTTGCAGTATACAAGACCTTGAACTCAGAGTGATTTGCATATAAAATTGATCATAACTTCTGAAACACACTGTATAATTCAATGAAATTCTACATTGTGAGTGTGAGACATGAGCATAATCTAAATCTGAATAATATACCGAGTGTTCCATTTAAGAAAACATATGTTTGATCCACCCTGGAGATATGAGAAAGCCTGTATATATGAAAATATTTTTAAAATGTTAAGTTAACTTTAAGACAGTTTTCATAAATAACTTTTTTTGATATCTCATACGATAACGTATATCGAGCTTTGCCATACTAATAGTTAAAAAAGGGTTAAACATGATTCTAAATCTTAGTTAGACAATGATCCAATACTACAAAATAAACAAAATATGTTGAATGCAGTGTGTAGTGTGTACTTTGGCGATATCAAGAATGGATGAGGAGGCATATAATGTATACAGAGAATATAAGAGGAATTATCTACACTACATAAACACTGGGAAACAAAAAAAAATATGCAGAGTTTATACGAAATTCAAGGAATAAACAGAAAGCCATATGATTCATCATTAATGATGTAACAAAAATAAACAAGAATAAAGAACAGCAAACATTTCTATCTGCAGAGGACCTGAATATACATATATTTCGTAAACATAGGAAAACAGCACAACAATACCGTGAAAGATGTGAATAATTATTTGGGAAACCTACCGATAACAAATGGGAATGAACTTAATGTTACTATTAGAAACATCAAGAGGAAACAAATAAGAGATATCTACGGAATAACCACGGAATTTCTAAACAAGCAAATGTGATAACAGCTCCGCTTTTAGAGTTGGCAAACAAATGTTTTCCAGAAGGCATTTTCCAAGGCCCAATTAAAAGTCGCAAAAGTTGTCCCAGTCTTCAAAAGTGGTGACATCAACGAATGCACTAATTACCGCTCAATAGCTATATTACCATCGATATCAAAATTATTCGAACGACTAATAGCTGAAAGGCTAATAACGTACTTTGAAAAAAATAATTACTTCACGAACGAACAACATGGATATCGACAAAAGAGATCGACAATTACAGGAATTTACGAAGTGATAGAGACCATTGTGGAGGCCTACGATAAGCAAGAACAAGTAGGGTTGACGTGTTGTAACTTGAGCAAAGCCTTTGATATGGTACAACATGACATTTTGCTGGATAAATGATACTTTTATGGTACGGGAGGGGTACCCCCACAACTTTCTGGCTTCATATCTCACTGACAGATATCAAATGGTTGAACTTAAAACCGTCAGATCAAACACAACCCACATAGCAAGAGGAGTACCGCAAGGATCAATTTAGGCCCTTTATTATTTGCAATATATCTCAAAAAAAAACTTTCCTTTATGCCGACGATACTTCTTTTGTGGTGACTGCTACGGTTATGATTAAAACTGAAAGAGTGTTAGATAGTGCTAAAAACTGGTTTGAAAATAATAGTTTAAAATTGAATGAGGGAAAGACGCAGCATCTTACATTCTTGGCGATAAATGACAGCTCAATGACGAACACCGTCAAATACTTAGGATTAACCTTGGATGGCAAGTAGACGTGGAGGGCACATATCAACGAACTAGCGATGAGACTGGCATCCTTTGTATATATGATTCGGAGGATGAAAACTATCGCAACTTATGATGCAGCTAAAACGGCATACTATGCTAATTTGCATAGCAGGCTGCTCTACGGGATCCTACTTTGGGGAACATCGCCGTAAGCAGAAAGAGTTTTTGTTCATCAGAAGAAAAGCTGTTCGAGCCCCCTGTCAACTGAAAGTAAAACAAAGCTGCAGACCGTATGTTCAGCAAGAAAAAATACTTACGCTCCATCGTTTTATATACTTGCCGCCCTTCAGTTTGTGATGGAGAACCCACGAAAGTTCCATGCCAACGACTACGAAACCCGAAATAAGAATAACATGAGAATCCCGTATCGTAGTGTCCAGGTGTCTCAACGCTATGTCGACTATTGGTGTCCAAAAATTTAAAATACATTTAGTCAACTTCATACATGTGAAAAGGAATGAAGGAATCTCGGGTCGAAGATAATATTCTATATATTCGTCAAATATTCCAATTGAAGAGCTTCGCCTAGTGGTGTTTTGAACTTGTGAGGGATCCTTCTTCTTTATATTACTTCAAAATACGGTACAGAGTGGTTTCTAACCAAAAAGAGGTTATATCTAACGCGTGAAATAAATGATTTACGTGTGGAGATTATCTAATGTATTAGCTCCCTTTGACACTACTGCTGCAGTTCCCTTTTGATCGTTGTCTTTCTTTAATTTCTTGAAAGTGTTTACTACTAAATGTTAAACTTAATTGGGCCACATCAATCATTTTAGTGGCATCATTTCTGCTAATTAAAAGTTAACTGTAGTGTAAACCGATTTCTGGGACCAACGTAAACCTTCACCGGTATCTGACCAGCAAATTAGAGCCCCATTGAAAACATGCAATCGATATTTATTTAACCTCTTATTTCTCATAATTAAATTATCTTATGCCTACTAACCTTAAGAAATCCTTTATTAAATAGTGCATAATGTATTTTACATAATAAGTAAGCTACCTACAACATAAATCCACCCAATGACTCATCCTTGTCCTTTCCTATTATTTATCTGATGCTCGATAGGTTCGACATTCGTAAATATAAATTCCGTAGTGATAATCAATAATAATAATGATTGCTGTAACAAAATTTGTGGCATTTAAAATTGCAGATTGTCATTAGTTTTTTTAAATATCTTTGCTTACACATACAGGATGCTAAAAATCAAAGAAAGGCTCTGAAAGGAAAATAGTGACATTAACGAAAAAAACTTCTGTGGAAAGCAAAAGAAGAAAATTGTAGGATCGTGTGCATCGCGGCAGGAGGGATTATTAGAGTTAGGAAGTGTGTTCAAAGAGGAAGAACTAAATAAAATTACATTCTAACTTTTTCTAATTATTTTCAAGTTATTTATTTTCACTATAAATTGTTATTCTTTACAATTTGTTACCTTTACAATTATGGATTTTTGGAACAGACGAATAATGGAACAGTATATTGTGATTCCTTACAAGAATGGCATACTGATACAGTGCAAGACAACTTTAAAATCATTCACTTGAACGTAAGGTACATAGCCTGTCACTGAATTCTATAATTTATTAAATATTGATGAATCAAGATGAATTTTCTCTGCAAAGATTTAACTTTCAACTTGAAGGATATATACGAGGTACTGGGTGACACATTAGTGTGGCAAAGCTCGATATATTCTTTATCATATAAGATATCAAAAATAGTTATTTACGAAAATTGTAGGCAGTCGTAAACTTAATTTAATATTGTAATATTATTTTCATATACGAGGTGTGTAAATTAAGTAATGTGACTGATAACGTAGCGTTTGATATGGCAACACGGGATGCACGGGACTTGGAGGGGCGACAAGTGGATATTGTAATACGTGTTCAGTGCAAGTTTGAACTCGATTTAGTCATTTGGTTGTCCGTTGTCGTTTTTTTCCGTGAACCCGTTTTCGTAGTGCGTTCTACAAATGAAAGATATTAATTTCGAGCAACGGTGTGTTATCAGGTTTTGCTTCAGACTTGGGCAAAGTGCAACAGAAACTTTTACGAAACTTCACCAGGCCTACGAGGATAGTGTTTTGTCAAAAGTTTAGGTTTTTCGGTGGTTTGAGACATTTTCAGAAAGAAAAGAGTCGATGGGAGATGAGCCACGCAGCGGAAGGCCTTCAACTGCAAGAAGCGGTGGCAATGTCGACAAAATCCGCGATCTTGTGCGATCCGATCGTGGGTTGATGGTCAGAATGACCGGCGAACAGTTGAATTTGTCTCACACCACCGTTCATGAAGTTTTGACCAATTAATTGGGAATGAGAAAGATCTGCTCGAAAATGGTTCCAAAAAACCTTTCGCAGGAACAAAAGGATTTAGGAGAGAAAGGCGCCTTGACTTTTTGAAATCGATTAAAAATAATCAATTTTTTTTGGAACGTGTCATTACTGGTGATGAGAATTGGGTGTTCGAGTATGACCCGGAAACAAAACGCCAGAGCATGGAATGGCACGCTTCACGCTCTTCAAAGCCCAAGAAAGCAAGAATGAGCAAATCAAAGATCAAGAGCATGCTGATTTGTTTCTTCGATAGCCAGGGAATCGTTCACAACGAGTTCGTGCATTAAGGTCAGACAGTTAATCAACATTTTTACCGAGAGGTTCTCGAAAGACTCCGAAAAAGGGTCAGCGTGTGAGACCAAACATCAAGAACGATTGGATCCTGCATCATGACAATGCGCCTTGTCACACAGCAATTTTCATGAAAGATTTTTTGGCCAGTAAACCTATTTTTGTGGTTCCTCAGCCTCCTTACTAACCTCACTTGAGTCATTGTGACTTTTTCCTCTACCCAAGATTGAAACATCATTTGGACATCATTTTGGGACACTGGAAAACATTCAAACGGCTGTAACCGACCAGCTAAAGGCGATTCCAATATCTGAGTTCCAGCGTTGTGTCTCCAACGTTGTGTGGCTTCCCAAGGTAGTTATTTTGAGTGAGACAACGTTCAATTGTAATTATATTCAAATAAAAATGTTTAAAAATATCAGTCTCATTACTGAATTTACACACCTCGTGCAATGGACATAAAACCTAAATGGAAACTATCATGGATGATATTTGTGAATTGTTAACTGCAAATATTTCATCTTGATACTATTTGCATATAAAAGTAAATAAAGAGACATCAGGAACTATTGCTTATTGAACAGATGAAATTAACGCAGACAGCTATTTTATTCAAAATATATTATTTACGGATGAATCATTTTTACCTTTAACTCGGGGCCACAGTGCATTGTTGTTATCGTTGTACGGTACCGGTCAAAGCAAAATGAACATCGTAGCATTACCTTTCTGTAGTCAGGATCAATAAAGTTAAACGTATGGGTTGGATTATTGGTCATATACCTTTGTGTATACTTATTTTATTGACGGCGTGGCGTCTTAGACTCTCAAAAGTACTTACAGCAATTGCAAAATAACGCCCTCCCAATCATCCAGGGATTCCTTGGCATTAATCTACAAAGGGTATACTTCCCAGAGGATGGACGTCCAGCTTTTTTGTAAGAAATTATCTTCAAGAACAATTTCCTAATCGATGGGTTAGTATTTCTAACGGTACTCTAACAATAAACTTAAATTTGGAAAATGGTTTATCTAACATCTTATCTCAAGTCGCGCAGTTCTGGTAAAGTAGTTTATGTACCAAATTTGATAACAACAAGTTTAATATTTAATAAGGGCAAAGCAAACAACACAGTACAACAATAGATGAAAATAAATATTTGGGGCCCCGTTTTACCATTAATATGAACGTGAAAAATGAAATACGTAGCAAAACCATGTGCATAAAAGCAATAGTGTGTGTGGACTTAGCTCTTGATCTTCGCTCTCTTTTCCGATGATTGGCCCACTTCAACCAAATTGAACCGGGAGTTGGGATTTCGTACAGCCAACCCTTCCTTGATTGCTTGCTAGATGTACTAAATGGAATATTTCCTGGCCTTCGCACTCTTTATCTAACCGACTCACGAGCAACTGCTTCACTTTTAACTTTTACTGATTAACGATTTTTTTCTCGTTTCGGGATCGACGACGACTTTTAATGAAGTGGTAGTAGCGGTCGCGTAAAGTAATGTCGCCTGACTCTAAACTGAGTAACACCCCCAGCCAGGTCAAGAATTGTCCCTTGACTGACAATTTTCTCATTTATTTTTTCTAAATGTCAAAAATGACATATCGCCTCCTGCGAATTATCCCAGTCAGTAATATCACCTGCCTGACTTGATTTAATTTATTTTGACCTATTGTAAAAAGTGACGTCCCGCCTGACGCTCGTGTCCCCTCACTATAGGCTTCTCCGCTTCTCTGCTATCGCTTTTCGTCCAGTCCACACAACTCCTTTTTACAATATATAACGGATAATTTAATAACATCAACTTAAACCTTTCCAAAACTGCACTGACATTTTAATTTTCTATTCTATTTAAACAAAAATATTTTAAATTGTACCGTTCCACTACATATTCATTCTGATTATTTTTTTATATTAAGGCCATTTAAACAGAAAACGTACGGTCATGAAAATACAGGTCCTAATAATTTACAACAACTACAAGATCAAATAATTAATATTTCAAATAATATAATACCTGCAATGTTGAGCAACGTATATATATGTATAATAATGTATGTAAGACTTAATTTTTATCAACGATTAGGACATTGTTTGGTAAAAGAAGGAAGAATATTTGAACCATGTCTTTAATTTATTTTAATTTCAATAACCTGGCGTGGCGGGACGATATTTTATTTTGAATAACATTTAGTGTGAGGTGTGTACGTTTTTGACGTTGTCCAATCAATACACGATCAAATATGGTAGAGGAAGTAAGTTACGTTGAAATACGTTGAAAAGTCGTTGAATTGCCACATTGACAGCCAGTATATGTGGCCAGGAACGCACAATTCGATGGAGGTACACTAATGACCGGTAGTATTTCTTCACACCGGTGAGAGCTACTAAACGAACGCGACCCGATTATCGAATCTCTGCTAACATTTAAAAAGATCTAGTCTTCAGTCATATCCGACTCTATAACGATCTCTTGAAATAATTGTCGTGGGGCATGTAGTGGCAAAAGCACTTATTCCATCACCTTTAAAGATATCCAACAGAAATAGGAAACAATTACGGAAATTAAAAGAAAACAACTTATTACTCAATGTAAACGCATCATGTCGAATCTGCTATTTTGTGAAGCTGCTAGTAAATTTTATAAATTCTCTAAAAGTAGTAAATACTACTACTTCCACCAAATTTGCAATTTTCTTTCTTAAAGATATATGTTTCTTCTAGGGGTCAAAAGTGTTTCCACGATCACATTTTCGCCATGTTCTATGGAAAACTGTTAGGCCTAATTTCCAGTTTAGCCTTATCCGAAGCCCGGGCCATACTGGGATTCACAAGGCGATCTAACACACCGGAGGCCGCGTTTAAAAGATATGTAAGCAC
>JARFOC010109555.1:0-11762 GCA_031763485.1 Osmoderma eremita | reverse complement strand
TCTTCCTTCGTAGTTTCTGCTGAGGATGGAAACTTAGTTGCCGAAATACGTATCCAGGAGTTCTTCACTCATCGAGGCGGTAAGGGTATTTTTTATTATTTTTTACTATTTTAAGCCACCGTATCCTATTTTGTATTTTATAACAGTGGATGTAAAAGAATCTTTTTTAAAATCACTACTAGAGGATGAAGGATCTTCACATTTTCAACCCCCTAGTCGCAGTGGTACTAACCCCAAAAATTTATCACACTAGGGGTTGAAAAAAAACCTCATTTAAAGGTTTATCTAATTTTCAATAGCACGGTGTATTATTTTTTATACATTATTATAATTTAAAAATTTTGGGGTTGCATGTCCTGTGGCTAAGGGTTGATGATATGAAGATCATTTGTTCCCCAAAATTTGACTCCCTTTAATCAAGAATTGCCATGTGTCACTGATTTTGTAAAAATCCTTCATTCATAAAAATTCTTTCTCTTTTGTAGATACCTTAAAATGTTAATTTCTTGAAGACGAATCGGTCGATTTTGAAAAATGTATCCATAGTTGTATTGCAAATTACGCAAACTCTTAAATGAGGTATTATTTCAATAATAATTCAACCCCAAGTGCAATTTGAAATTTTTGAGGCTAACACCTGCACAGTTGGTAACCCTAAAGGGTTGAAGGTATAAAGATTGTTATTCTCTAAAAGTTACGATCAATAATCTACGTGTCTCAGCGATTTTGTAAGAAAAAGTCCTTAGTCTTAAATATTAAGGGTGTTTCGTTTTCCTACGGACGGACCTATGTATATTAAGTTAAATTATTTGCGGTAATTTGCACTTAATGTATAATTCATTTCTAGTCTATAATCATTTTTCGTATATTGGTGTGTTTTTAATACCTTTAATCAAATTGCTCTATTATTTACTGGAAAGTATTGGTGCCATTAGGGAAAGTAAAACAAGGCATTGTTTTTCTTTAATCTAAAGAATCGCCTCTAACTAAAATCTCTTAGACATATCAAAACTAAATTCATTAAATGTGATCTAGCATGCGACAGCTGTTGAACTTTCTCATTCCGACCCTTTCAGTTTTTCCCTTTCAGTCTACGGGACTTTCGATTTTTATCGAATTTAAGTTGAGCCACCGCTGAAGTTCTAAATATTTCGTCCAGTAATCGCTTTCCTTTTCGGTTTGGTCGCTGCTTCAGACGAATCTGTTTTCTCCCGTAATGATTTAGAGGTAAGGAAAGCACCGTCTACCCAAAAACGGTGGCTATAGATCGGTTTATGGTTGATATTAGCTTAACATAGTGTCAGTATCCATGTTAGAGCAACATGACGGAATGGGTCGAGACGATGAGCAAATGCCGGTCTACGCGTCATCTGGTAGACGGCACGTGCCCTGTTACCTCCTTCCCGACCCCATCAACGGTCGCTGCGATTCTTCATCCGTGTCCGGGCATATACATACATATACATTACAATAACAACAGAAAGAACAGTGAACTAATGAGTACTTAAACGGTTTTTTAACTTTCGTTTTTGAAATTTTGACGGTCCTACCACTCCATTATGCATCATTAGATAATACGTATGTATGTAAGTCACATATTTGTTTTTCAAACAGACAAGTCGTCGCCTGCTGTAGGTATTCAACAGATATTTTTTAAAAGCTTAACATCTGCACGTCTATAATAATTGCTTATATATGTATGCGCTTATACAATAAAAAGAAATTGTAATTTTCGAAATTACTTTTTATCATATACATGAACATAATAAAATGTTGACTATTAATTAAAACATATTTTTAGTTTACACACTAAATCGCTTTCCCACAAAAATAAATACAATAATAAAATTAATTTAATGTCTCCGGGTGGAAAAGTCCTTAGCTGCGTCTGAATCCCAACAAAGGTCTATCTTCCTCTGACTTGTAAACGAACTTCGCATTTAATATTCCTTTAGTAGAGCGTAAGTAGATAAACGAGGGCAATTTCTCCATAAGAAATACATTGGGTCCAAAGCCACTAATTTTTCAATTGAACGGCTATCTGTTGCGATGGAAACGGGTGGTCGATATATTGGAACAGCCACCAGTTGTAATGGCACGGTTATCTGTTGGTGCAGAACAGATCATGAAATCCAAAATGGCGGAAAAGATAGTGTTTTTGGCCCCGATGTATTTCTTATGAGGACATTGCGCTCGTAACCCCCTAGTTTATCTACTAGCATAGTACTCTTTTCAATGCTTTCCGAAGACTCTCATTTGCGTAAGCCTAGTAACGGCTTAGAAAGCTTAATGCAATGCATATATCTGCTCGTGTTCCCATCATTGCATACATTAAGCTTCCAATTAATGTTCTGCATCTTGTAACTAGTTTCTTGTTTTCTGAGGGCTCCTTTGACATTTGCAATTCTGGTTCAATAGGAGTGGCTTACAGTCTTCCATATTATATCTTCTAAGTAATACGTTTGATCTAACGTTATTGTATTTTCGTTCTGTTTTATATTTATTTCCCAATATTTCGAAACTTGGTCCGTGTCCTTCATTTTGATATTTTTAGTAAATGATTTATACGCTTCATTGCTTCTTGTGTATCTTCACTTAGCACGCCTCCGCGCTTCAAACTGAAATCTGTGCAATGGAAATCTGTGCTAGAGTGTCTGCAGCAGGGACCACAAAGCAAAGCGCTCTACATTCTCACGGACAGTCAAGCTGCCGTAAAGGCATTCGCATATTATCGGATATCTACCAGGCCAGTATGAGACTGTCTTCAAAACCTGGTAAAACACAATGCAGTCAAACTTATTTGGGTGCCGGGCATGGGGGGATTGCAGACAATGACCAGGCGGGACAAGCTAGCAAGGTGGGATTCCGAAATGACCTTCATTGGACCTGAACCAGCTCTCGGTATCATTAAAACTGCTGCGCGTAATGCGGTAACTTAGTGGGTGATTGAACAACACCAGAAACACTGGCACCATGTAGCATGACAGAAACACAGCAAACAGATGATAAGGAAACCATCACAATGTTTGGCAGTTGACATATTGTCCCTTGTCAGAACGTAGATTAGGGTGATGACGTGTGTACTTACTGGACACGGCAACTTAAGGAAACATCTACACTGATTGGGAGTCCCCAGGGAGTAACCTCTGTGTAGATTATGCAATGAACAGGATGAGATAGCCTCTCACATTATTTTTAAATGCTACGCATTAAGCCACCGGAGAAATACCCTGTCAAGTGCAATAGACACACTGCGGGGCATACCGGAAAATGACTTGACGCACACACTACTAAACCGTGTCAGGGGTTAGATCTGTTCGGATAATCAGTAAACAACCGAATGCAGAGTGATACAATAGGCCTCAAGCCCGCAGTGTTAAGGGATGTGAATGACCTTTCTCTGCATTCGGGACTCAATCAATCAATCAATCTTCACTGATTATAAGTAGATCATCAACATAAAGGAGAACTCCGTTTTGTTGTAGTGGAGACAATAATCGGTCTTGTTCCAAATGAATCCTTCTTCTGTCATAAAATTTTTAAATTTATCATTCCACCTTTTGGCAGATTTCTTTAAACCGTACAGTGATTTGTTTAGTTTTAACACTTTACCGTTATTTTACAATCCATCGGGTTTCTGTCGATATACGTCTTCATCTATGTCACCATATAAAAAGGCACTTTTGACATTAACCTGGTTTAACGATAACTTTGTTGGCAATTTATATATAGCAAAATTCTTAATGCTAGCAGTTTCGCTACAGGAGCGTATATTTCGTAATGAGCAAAATAAACGTTTTGTTGAAAACCTCGTGCTACTAATCTGGTCTTAAATAATGATCGTTCATTTTCTCCTTTCCTTACTTTGAACACCCACTTAGCTTCAATTGCAATCTTCTCGTTTGGTAAATCCATTTCTGTCCATTTCTGTGTTGTTTTCCTCTAATGCATTTAATTCATCTTTTACAGCCTGCTACCAATTTTCACAATTTTTATTCTTCATTGCAACCTTAAATGTCAATTGTTCGTTCATTGTTTCATATTCCTACCTTCTTTAATATAGGGCATGTCACTTGCCTTCAAAAATTTTAGGCATTTAACATTCGTAATTTTTCATTTCCGGAGAGTACACCACATATATTCATTTAATAAAACATCAAACCGTTGACCCACATTTTATTCGTGGACACCCATTTAATTATGTATACCTAAGTACCCAAAATGTGTAGGTAATCTACTGTTAATAAATATTAAAAAATTATATTACCACGTATGAATTATAACATATGCTCGCGTGCGCAAACGACGCGACGTATCGCTGCCTTATTTGTAAAACACCGTAACTGAAAGTTCATTACATCGTCTTACACCCTCTATGTTTTTTTAAACGGTTCAATAGTTTGATATTTTCTTACACGTCACATGAGGGAGAAGATAAATTAAAGAAAAGAAAAAGAAGACGGTCCAAGTACAATAATAAAACATGGTATTACACCATGCAGGTGCAGAATGACTTCCCACATTGAAACGGCATCGTGGAGATGCTCGATTCTAGTGGACTCAGAAGGCCCCGCATCATAAAATTTTAATTTCTATTCACTTTTAATGCCAATAAAACAACTGCACAATAGCGCGTAATGCCAGGGTACGTAAACAAACTGATTTTTAATTATTTGAAGAAGAAGGAAGCGGGGCAAAGGGTTGATATTATGTGTTGTATTTTATGCGCCTATGCATCAACATTTAGATATTTACTTGGACACATTTCTTTATATTAAGCAAGTAAGTAAGTAAGTAAGTAACATTTATTGATTCAAAGGCGCCTCTACAGAAGCAAATATAAACCTAAAACTAAGAAAAACCTAAATAAACTTAGACTTAAACATCAACTTTAATAAGTAAAATAATAATACACAAATGCAGAAACGAGCACTTAGAACGACAAATATATTAAACCGGATCAAAGGAAAATTTCGTCAATGGAATAATAACAGTTACTAATAAAAAAATTCTTGACTGTTTGTTTAAAATTAGTGCATTCCTTAAAATGAGATGGCATTTTGTTGTAAGGTTTCCTGCCTAAATATTGGAGACCCCTAGCATAAACATGGGTGGGTAGATACAGATTGTTACAGTGACGAGTCTCGTATGCATGAATATTACTGTGTTTCAAGTACTGATCTTTGTTTTTATGTACATGACAGAGATCATCCAAAATACAGAGAGAAGGTAGAGTTAAGAACTCATATGCGATAAAATTAGGCTTCCATGAATCTCTTATCTTTATGCCACTGACGGACGGCTCTGATAACTTGCTTTTGAACTATAAAAACATTTCTTGCTGCAGAAGAAGTTCCCCCAAAGAAGAACTCCGTAATTAAGCCGAGTCTGAATTTCAGAGTAATAAACGGATACAAGGGTTTCGAAAGACAAACTAGATTTTAAGGTATGGAATAGGAAAGCTTTTTGATGCAAGAGATTCGTAAGGTAGTCGCAGTGTTCATTACACAACAGATTCTCCTGCACTGACTCATAAGAACCTAGCAGAGTGCAGTTGCTGCAAAGCTTTAGTACCAACATGAAGGTTACAAGTAATATTTTCGGTACGCTGAACAGTGTGAAATAATAGAGAATTAGTTTTTTTGTCGTTCAAGCACAATTTATTTGAACAAAACCACTGCTGGACACGATCCATCGTTGCGTTACCTGCAGTTTTAAGCTGATCAGGGTCACCACCAGAAACAAGTATAGTGGCGTTATCTGCGTATGTATAAAGTAGAAACTCATAAACAAAGTTATATATTTCATTTATATATAGATTGAAAAGAACTGGTACACAGCTAGACTTGTATTGATCCTTTTATCATCCTGGATAATCTCAACATTATTAAGAGCAAATGCACGAGGTGCAGAAGTGAGCTCGTTAACAATTCTCCAGATATCTTTAGATAATATAATAATAATCTAATCTCTTCGTTGGTCTCTACTTTCACTCAAATATACTCCAATAAATATACCTCCTTTGGGTTGTCAAAGATGCTTGTAGGAAGCTTAATTACCACATACAAAATAGGTCTCCCATATGGAGATCCTGTACAGCAGTGTAGTACAAGTAGTCCCGTAGTTTATTTTATTTATACATACGTTACAGAGTACCGATTTGTGATATCAAATCAAAGCAAAGCAATATCAACTCTACAGAGTCCTACTGCAGAGCGATCCGATTCTCACGAGACTCACACGAAGTCCGTTCCAAACTAGTAGGTAGTAGCACAGGTTTAAATGCGTTTGGCCTCATATCGACATTGGGAGTGCGAGACGAGCACGGGACGCGTACGAGTCATTCATTTACTTTTTGTCGTACGAGTTTTGAACTCTTGCAACGTAATTGCGAACGGGCATTATGTTGGCATATATATTGTCGTTATATTAATTATATACTATATGTGCGTTTTATTAAATATTCATAGAAGTTTGTGAGATTTTTTTTTGTATGTTTATGCATATGTATTATGTATATGATTATCAAATGAAAATATATACATACATCCTACTAATCCATGTTGTTGAATAAAAGGAGTATAAAAGATAGTATTAATAAAACAATGAAGTTATGTTTTTATTTTTAATTAAAATGCATTTGTCAAAACATAAAATTTGAAAAGGGATATCAAACTATATGTTAAATACAATTTATAAATCTTTCCGCTCAAGAGATAGTCACGGGAATAATATATCATGATGTGTTTGAAATATGTTATTCCTATGAAGTTTCTATTTATTTTCATACTTGTTTTTATCAGGAATATTCGGATTTCGTATAGAGCCGACAAAGAAATCCAAATGCTATTTTTTGTAATTTAAAGTTTGGCCCTAAATTATTTAAATAATCATAAAAATTATTTCTTAGCATGGATTAGGGTATATTTTGAGCGATCTTTAGCAATAAAATCGTTCTTGTTCTACAAGTATGCGATACTATTTTGACGGAGTGTATTTGGCACTTGGGGATTATTAAATTTTCCTGATGGACTGTTGAAGTCTTATCCATTAATGACACACATTCGAATATAGAATACTAGAATGACTTGCCATTCTACATTCGTAAAGAAGCAAGAAAAGAATAATTTCTTATATATTTAAAATTTT
Source organism: Osmoderma eremita (assembly GCA_031763485.1). Lineage (NCBI taxonomy): Eukaryota > Metazoa > Arthropoda > Insecta > Coleoptera > Scarabaeidae > Osmoderma > Osmoderma eremita. The sequence continues at coordinate 4,613 of JARFOC010109555.1, read as the reverse complement.
AGTTTAGTTCAAACTCGTGCCAGCCCCTCCATTATAGAAATGCGCATCTCTTTCAAAATGAATTTAGTAACACCATTTGTTGGAAACAGTAATTAGGTATTGCCAAGTATTTGGTTATTTGTACTGGATGAAAAAAACAGAAAAGATAAAGCACCACAACATGGAAGCTGCGATGTTTTAATTGTTTGTAGAGATTTCTCCCTCTACCTTTACAAATTAGGTAAAGTATTCCAAACACTCCAATGAGCAACCTTATAATTGTTGAAGGACAAATCGCGGAACATGTTAACTTTTTAAATTATGTTGTGTGTTCTGAAGAGAAATAAGCTTAGGTAATTCCGATAAGTTGAAAAAATCAAACGAAATCCCTCCCAATTAATGAGCGAGGAAGTTATGTAATCTTAATTACAACAAGATTTCTTCCATTATAAGAACCTCTGTTTTATTTCATTAAATAGAATTCATTTAATTTTCTAACGGTTATTTTCTTTAATACCCTAGCTCAATTTTCTGAAACGATTTATTAAACAACTTTTGAATGAGTGAATATGAACTCGTGACTTTAACTGTAAATATTTATTGATAATTGGTTTTGAGGGATTTTTAGCACTATTACTAATTAGTTTCTGGTATATTATTAAATAATTTCCTATTAGGATACTTGGTGAACAGAATAGTGCACCATGGCGATGCATTGCGTGGATTGCCGTTCATTACGTCTCTAGACCGCGTAATAAAAAAGTTAAAAAAACATGCAAACTGTAAAGGACAAACCTATACAAATAATAGTGTGTACCGACAATTCAGTAATAGAAATACGAGGGATGTCCGGTTGCTTAGGTACATTTGTGAATTACAGAGAGACTACTTTATTTATAGAAATAAAACAAATACTAAGTAAAAGCGTTAACTGTTATCTACTTTTGATCATAATCGCCGCCAACGTTAAGGCACTTGTCCCAGCGAGACACAAGCTTCTGTAAACTTTCTTCGTAAAAGGTGCTATGCACTGCTATGTACTGCCGTACTTCGTCTTGAACTTCGTCGTCGTCTTCAATCCTTTTACCCCACAAATGGGCTTTCAACGGTCCAAACAAACGCAGAAGGAGTCAGGTCTGGACAATAACTTCCCAATTGTGTTTCTGAAGCGAGGCCTTCGCCTGATTTGAGGTGTGCGGTCTTAGATTGTCATGCAACGACCTGATTAGTTTCATCAACCTTCCTCTTCTTTTCTGACGAATGACTTTGTGTAGTTTTTCGAGAATTTGACAATAAGTATCGCTGCTGATTGTAGCTTTCCGTGGTAAAAACTCTATGAGCAAAATGCCTTGCATATCCCAGAACACAGTTGCCATTGTCTTTTTTTTTGCATACTGCAACTTTGAATTGGTGAACTTCCACGTCATCGAGTCTTTTTTTGATTCGGGGGTATAGTGGTGCACCCATGTATTCGTCGTTCAACAGTTTTGGTACTCAGCTCGCGGACACTTTTTGATAGCCTAATTCAGATACGATTTCACTAACAGAGTTTTTAGGAATGTCGGTCAGTAGTGCAAATTTCCCGTATTTTCAACCGACGGTCTTCTCGAATCAGCGTATCGACCTTTAACTGATTCTCATCCGTTTTAGTTGTTGATGGTTTTCTTCACACACCTTCGTGATCATCGTTCAGAGCTGTGCGTCCACTTTTGAACTGTTTACACCAAGCACCAACTCGTTTTCGACTCAAACGCATTCTTCGTAAGTCTTCAGTATTTTTTTATGAATTTCGGTAGGTGTTTTATTATTTGCATGCAAAGGACAAATGACCGCTTGCACTTCAAATTTGGAGTACGTTTCTATCGGAACTGACATTGTGCGGCTGTCACGGCGCACCTTGTACTGAACCTAAGGCAATGACAATATCTAACGTAATATCTAATGTACATATTCACATCTAAAATCCGTGTAAGTTTCAACCTGATCGGAACGACGTAGGCTGTGTGTCGCGCAAACGTACCTTGGTAACCGGACATCCCTTGTAGAAGAATTCTAGCAGAAATGTTTATTACAATAGAAGAAACCAAGCTTAAAATTAGGCGAGAAAAAGACCAAATGCCACGTATCGCCATATAAACAAAGATCAAACATTAGGTTAGATATGATTAGATTAGATTAGATTTTTATTTCGTTTACCAATAGTGTAGAAATTATTAAAATGTTATGTACAGGTAATTATTGATTATAATGATAGATAAAGAATAAATTTTAAAGTTATGGCTACAAATATACATTAAATTGAAATGAAATTGGTGAGTCAACCGATCTACAAATTTATAAGTCAAGTGCAGTTATGAAATCAACCTATCTCAACCAATCACACCAAACCATAAATCTACAAGTCGAAACAAAAGACATTAATAAGCAACAGAACGAAGGAAGTTATATTAAGGAAAGGATTCAGTTAGAATATAAAGCTCTTTATACTAATAAACAACTACTCACAGATAAAAGGCAGACTTCAGCTTTTGATTAAAAGAAGCAATTTTTTGAGAGAAAATGATCCCTATATCTTTAACCCACTACCAGTAGGGGTGTCAACTCTAAAATTGTTATTGACACCCCAATCCGAAATTTTTTAAATTGCATTAGCGGTTGAGTTACACCTCATTATACCCCACCTGGCTTAGTTTATTCATTTAGTTTAAATATTTTAAATGTAAAGATATGTTAGTGTATCCCTTATCGCTGAAACGGCTGCATTGAGATTTCCGTTGAATTTCAATAGGTGTTATTATATATGTAAATTGCAGAATTATATCCCTGTATTATGTCTTCAAATACATAGTAGTTTAAACATAAATCTTTCGGTTGTCAACTGAGAAAGTAACATCACTAAAAGCTTAACTTCACAAATTATTCTAAAAATACAAAATTAAGAAAATAAAACTTTTGAATTTAAATAGGTACTTACCTCCACTATGATATGCCCTTGTCCTAGATGCTATTTCAGAACATTGTAGTGCTGTTACTTTACTCTTCATTGTTGCTGTACAAGCGGTTGTTTTAAAGTTTCTAGCAAATGCTATGGTGACGAAAGGAAAGAAGATTATTAGATTAGATACCACTTATACCACCAGCAGTTTATCTTTCGCAAGCAATTGCATCATGCCTAACATCCCTTGCTTGCGTTTCCTCACCACATAATTCTCCGAATTTGCTGTTAAAGCAGGTGTCATCAATTGGTTTCAGTTAGTAATTGTGGGAAATGGATAATCGTAGTTTAGAACTTCTCCCATGCTATTCGCTCCTGCGCATAATTAATATGACGATTTGCATTTGTCGTTGGAGCACGTGTACATGGTTTATATTCTAGGCGGCCAGAAAGTGTGGGAAAACGTAACCGATCAAGCAAGTCGGAGACCACGGTGGAAATACACTGTAATAAACAGGTGCAAAAACTCTAAGGAACTAGAAGTTGGCTCTAATAACGTGTAGGATTGCAAAACTTTTAAAAGCAATTGAAAATGTATATGTTGAATCTAAATGTATACGGTAATAATTCAAATTTAAAATTTAAAATAACATTAAAATAACGCACAACAAAAGTGTTCTTTCTTATGGAAACTGATCTGATATTATATTGCGGCGAATTATACATTTCTCACTGTCAATTGAGAGACATTGATATACACACATATATGCATCAAAGCCTAATCAGAAATTAACGGGAAATTCATCAAATAACTATATATAAAATCATTCAGTTATTCATTTTTTATTAAGGAATAATCTGATATAAACAAAAATGGGTAAGTTAAGCAACTGTTCAGTACTACAGGACAGCTGCATGCAATTATATCGATGGAAGTATTAGGTATTTAAAATATTGGAAGCACAGGTTCACATTGTAGGCATCTTTTATGAGAAAAACAAATAACTGCTATACAATTATAAATAAACAATTAATAAACAACACACTTATTTTATGAGAGTAGACATATAAAGCAAAGTAATTTGCAGTGACCTCTTTAAAATAACGTGGTATAGTGCAGCTCACGTTTTAAAGGAAGTTTTATGGACCATAACCCATCCCTTACCGGCACCGACATATATAAATAAGTTGCAACGTAGCAATCGGAAGTGAGGATAGCGCTAATGACAGCAACTAGGGATAGTATGAGATGAAAGTTGCTATTATATCCCATACTGCATACGGAGGATGAGAGGATCTATAGTTACGAAACAATTGGTCCGTCGCTAGACAATGAATAAATAAATGAAATATCAGAAACGACAAGTGACAATTTGTGGTGATTATGATGTAACACATCGAATCGAATTAATAAAATGATTTAAATGACGCGTGCAGTTGTGTCAGTTTTCGACATCTTACCACTGACAAAAAGTCACGTTTGAGACATTGCAATACATATCTATAACTTAAAGGTAAATTAAGATTATCAACCACTTTTCAATGATGACTCAATGAAAACTATGTATATTTCAATACTTTGAAATACAAACTGAGTTAAAAAATGCAGAAATTGGATATCCTTTTTTTTCTGCATTCTAAGTTTATTATTTAAAACAAACATCGTAACATTATATATACATTATATACACATTGCATG
>JARFOC010109515.1:0-11766 GCA_031763485.1 Osmoderma eremita | reverse complement strand
TTACATATAATTAGCATTTTTGAAACACAGCAATATATATATATATATATATATATATATATATATATATATTCTTGTTATAGTAACATTGCTAAATTATATTTTCAAATACATCTTTAGGTTTTTCGATATTCTTTAAAAGGGTTACAATTTCTGGATTAAGTAATTATAATGAAATTAAGTGTCAGCTGATTGTCATTCAGACGTTGTTCGGCTTGTGTCAACTTGATATAAATAAAAAGAATCCAAATTTTTTATTATTATTAAAATTCACTATTAATTTAATTACCAATTTCGTAACATTGCACTACATATGTAAATCCAGAATAAATATAACACATAAATTTCATGCACGTTCTATAATCTAAGAAGAAAGTTAGTATACCAGCAAAATTTACCTTCAATATGCACAAAAGCATACATTCGAGTTGTGCTATACATATTACGTATTCTGCGAGACAACTCGTAGTAGCAAATCTTATTAATATGCAACGGTTAATTATGATAGGTCAGCAGCTTAGTCAGCCGCCGTATAATAACCACGTTAAATGTACGGTCCATTAGTTATTCTCCATACTCTAGCTTGATTTAACTGTCTCCTAAACCCGAGCTAAGTGTTCTCTCGCAAGTCAAACATACACAATCTACTTAATTAATAAATCCTGGTGGTTCGAAAGTTCACGAGATGTTATAAATTTTCTTTACGTTTATAACACGACGGATACCGGCTAACTGAAACTGACCTCGTCTAATTACGGTTTACTTCCGAGGCACTAATATTGTTTAAAGGCACTTTTCACGAAATGATGTTTTTAATACATACAGCGCACTGCAATTGCAAAATAACAAGCATACAATTGCAAAACATTATTCACGTCGGTAACATATAAACAATTAATAAATATCTTTTTCAGAAAATAACGCAGTACAACAAAATTTTGGGCAACAAAAGCTTTAAGCTTTAAAGAAAGCCTTTAGGTGATGATTTATGTTACGAACTTGTTTTACTTCTTTATACAAACTTGAAATCCGATAAAATTGACGAGTATCAAAACACTCGTTAACAAAGTGTTGTTCCAGATCATAAATATGTCTGAAAACAGATCTTTTAAACGCAAGAAGCTTAGATTCTGTCTTCAGTGCGATTGGTAGTCTATTAAAAAAATATATACAATTGCATATTGCATATTTCAATTTTTGCTAGACTACGCGCAGGTAGTTAATAATCTATTACATAGCGGTTCTTATACTCAAGTGGTTTTTCGCCCACAGCAATCAAGTGCTTATTTTTGAAAATGAAGGGTACACATTCATACATGTAAATGCCATAGCCGGTTAACAAATTATTTTGTCTGAAGACATTTCGAAGCGACGCGCCAAAATTATAAATAGATATATAAATAGATCCTTCCCGGGACAACTCCATTAGGGGTTGTCGTAGGCATAGAAATGATCTCAACATGGCCAGAATTTAATTTTAGTGTTTGTTTACGGTCACTCACATAATCCAGTTATAAGGAATACGTCTAATGCCATAAGTAAAAAGCTTGTCTAAGAGAATCTGGTGCGACATAGAATCAAAATCTCTAGTCAAGTCCAAAAACAATCCTCCGGGTAAGCAATCTCTATCGAAGGAATATAATTCCAGCACGCTAATTATTTGTAATTAAAGTACACTACATATGCAAGTATACATACACCAAAAATCTTGTGAACAAACCTTTGCAGCACACTTGTAGATAATATAAATGAGACAAAATTCGATAGAAAGCGTCTTTAATATGCTTCTTCATATACGCGCTTTCCTTTCCAACTTTCGGTGAAACAAATTATGCAAATTAAGTATATGATGTACCAAATTTACACGTTGGCTATATCTTTAAATTAAACAGTGTATCATACAACAGCAATCCAGTCTAATTATGGGTCGGGAGCACCCGCGTTTCTCCATAGAGAGGTGTACCAATATGATTATAAGGAAAGTATATCGTTTACTAACGGTTTCTTTTGACGTATTGTTTTACGTTATGTACGGCTGTTTTCTTGTAACTCGTGGCACGTGTCTGCTTCGCATAATAAGGTAAAGCTTTTCCATATTTTAATAAATTCATATTTATTTAGTAAAATGACTATTTCAGATTATCAGCATATCCGCGAGTCATTAGTCATATTACATACTTTTATAAGTACATATATGTCTATATTTAGAATAGTCATTCCTAAAGGCCTGCAAGTTGCGGTAGTGGGCGCACAGCGGCGCACTACTGATCCAAATAATGATTTTCTCTAGGAAAAAGATCTTTCACAGCATATTTCGGTTATTTCAAGATTCGTTGTTAACGTATTAGATTTATATGCGGAGCATACTATCGTTAAACTATCTTCATCATGGTTAATTGAATGCGATTGTTATTTGAATTAATATTGGAGTTTCCCTTAGTCCCCGAGGCTCAGCCGATAAAGGCGATCTCTATCCTGTAGGGAGTAATAATATAAGTTCAGCCAGGGATGGGTGATGGGTATAAGAAATCTTACTAAATCAAATAATATTTAATTGTTTTATATATTGTAAATTAACATAAAAAACATCGCACATTACATTACACAACACAACAGAGGGGCTTTACACTACGGATTTACCGGACGGACAATGAAACTACAGGGCAGTTAACCGAGCCCAAGTTGCTACCATAGAATGCTAAGAACCGAATAGAAAGACAGTTCGCTGATGTTACGAAAACCACCGACGTACCATTTACACCGCGGTGCAGTACATATACAGGCATGAGAGAAAAGCTTGCTGTTGCGATGGTGATGAAAATATGAGATTTAAAAAAAGCAGCAAATCGTGAAAAAGTTAACCGCATAAAAGATGGTAAAATATTAAACGCAAAGGAAAGGGTGATTGGTGAAATGACATAAGCAAGAATTAAAGGAGAAGAAGTGAGTAGCGGCGGCACAAGAAGAAAGAACAGGTTGGAACTTAACATACACACACATACAATGGATAGTTAAGGTATTTGCAAATTTAATTTATTCATGAAAGTTGCTAGTACGAATTTCTTGTGATGGTAACATTTCCAAATGAAATTTTTCAATACAGTTTTTGGTTTCTGATGTTCTAAAAAAATACATTCTTTTTTATTAATCAATTTTGATCTTAACAATTTACTTTTCTTTTTACATTGAACTAAAAATACGACAATAAACAAGTTAAAAAGTTAGCGTTAGATATTATTCTTCTTGACTAGCAATGCAATAGTATTATCTTTTGTATTTGACAGAGGCTGCCAAGCTCTGCTTTGCCACCAACAAGGAAGCGATGGCCATACTGAGAAGAGCAACCGATAAGGCTTCAAAATAATAATTAACAAATTTGTACTAATAATAAATAGTATATTCATGTTCATTTTCGTTTTCATTTTTCCATCACTCAGAACCGCAAAAGCAAAGCAGTCGCGATAGAACTACTAAACATTTTTCGCATGTAAAAATTGCAAGAATGGTGGGGCACTGTATCGGACCACTCCTCCTTCACAATAGATTGATTAACTCGGGAAGTGTACGTGTTCTCAAAACGCCTGTCCCAATTTAATCAATCTATTGTGATGGAGCAGTAATCCAATGTATTTTCGCTAGCGTTGATGCTTTGTATCTATTACACAATATTTCAATGTTGAATAAATACCAGATAAAAACGGTGCTTATTCAAGTATTTTGTGTTGCTTAGGTATAAAGCATTCGTTGACTACATATTAGAAGATAACGCACATGTTTCTAATAGATTAAATAACTGATGTTGGTCGAAGCGGTTGCAAGGACTGTGGGGCAGCACAATAAACACACCGTTCGGATTGGTTGCTTGGTGTAACGATGTCATCTGACAGTTAAAATGCATGTTTTTTGGAAAACAGTGAAATATAAAAGGAAACATAATTTTTTTATTCAAGAATCAGTGAAAAAACCCATAATTTTATTTATTATTACTCAAGATTAACGTAATTCACATTTAGAACATTTAGTTAGGAATTCGGGTATTATACAATTTATTAAATCTAAAGTAAAATATATAATCATTTAACAAATAATAGTTTCCACTTTTGTAGCAAAAATAGCTGGAATCATACAAATTACACACGCATACTTATGTCTTGTTTCAACTTTTAGTCAGTCGATGAACCAATTTGATCTTCAGATGATGACCAATCTGTTACATGAATAATAAATTCTTCAATGTCTTCTTGCAAACTATCCATTTTCCACATTTCCTTTTCAATATTTTTTTCATGGTTGATGTAATTTTGCCAATTATCAACTGTTACAGTGCTATATGCTCTTCGAATTAATTCCTCCGTATCTTTTACCTTTACAGAAATGTCAAATAGCAAGAACTAAATTGTACCTTCTTCTCTAGATTTTTTGATGTCTCGCAAGTATTTGTGCCTCCACCGCATAATGTCGTCTCGTTGGACGAGTATACTCTTACGTCCTACTTTTTTTAATTCGAAACCCACATCTTGTAACAATCTACGTAAAGTTGCTCGACTGAAGTTAAGGAGATCATCACCAGCATTGACAGCAGCAAGAATTTGCATTTAATGTAGGTGCTATATACTGTATAAAAAACTATATATTGTACGCTCTGAGCAACCCAAAGCTTTACTTGCTTCTTGAACGGCAGCGCTCACATTCATAGTTTTATTAAAATAATTTAAAACATTTGCAATCATACACTTCTCCTTCAGGCTAAATTTTTGTCTCTTACCCGTTTTCTCCCTGCAGTGAAAATTAATTAAATGTAATGTAAAATAGTTATTGGTTTTAATATCAAATTGTATCTCTGTCTTACTGATTCCACGCGAAATCGTTTCCTATTAATTACATTACTGAAATTGTATACCTGAAGTAAATAATTATCAGATGGTGGGGTCTAGCCCCACCACGTGGGAAATTATCGGGTCAGGGTTTCAAGCACACCTGATGCGTATATTAATGTCAATTGGGGAATCACTTCGATCATTATTTGTTCTTAAGAAAATATTTCTCTCTTCTCTATCAATTATCCTTGAAGGAGGGTTTTTTATACCTAAAACTCCTATCAATTGTAACTATCTGCGAAGAAGGCGTTGGAATTGCCGATTTTCGAGCATAATAGAATACAATTTATATATAAATTGCATTTATTCTAAATACTTCAACAGTAAAATGTGAAATGGTGAAATATTTTCCTTATATAAATATTTTCTTCTTGATGGTCACATATACTTAACATTATTGCTCCCCGTTAACCAGCAAGAAGAAAGAAATAAAAATTCACTGACAAATTTTACATGAAATTATGGACGAATCAGAAAAAATATATAATGAGTGAGGTATTTTAGAAGATCTCCACATGTGATGAGAAGACCATTTTCGGAATGATAAATATGAACGTCTCGTTGACGAAGTATTACTTGACAGATCTTATTCTTCATTCATTCTTACTTTTTTTTTAACCTATAAGCACTGTAGAGATAAATTGATCTTAAATATCTAGAAAATTATGCACCTGGTAAAATATCCATGATCTCACGCATGGTTATTGTAACAATTGAAAAGAGTTATTAAGGCAGAAAGATGAAATTACTGATACATTCAGAAAAGGATATATAGAAGTCATATAGGTGCGAAGATCATTTTGGAACGGACTTTCCCATAATATTATACTTAATACACGTAGTTCCCAATAGTTTTATATTATTTCTGTTACTAGATGTTGGGGCTATATAAGCTCCCAGAGATCATAAGCTACTGAGAATATGTGTTCCGAATAAAGTAATTGTATTTCTGTAATGTGGAATGTACGTAACAGTTTATATATTTTTTTCGTAACTAGACTGTATGTCTTAAGAGAAATAGTGACATACGGTAATTGTAACACTTGTTATCATACACGTAGTGGAGAATGCCGTACTGTAACTAGTTGTGAAGCTAGTTGACTTCAGAATAGGACGCCATCAAAATACTTCGGAATGTTCTCTCATAATATAAAACAAGCAAATGCCAAAACTGTTTATTAAAATTGACTATAAAGAATGGAGTAAATTTTGTGTCCTAACAAGAACAACATAAAAGCCAGAATTTTTAATAACAATGCGACATGCTGATGTTTCTGTACTTCTAAGACGACCAGAATATTTTATTTTGATTATTGTGTTGCTTCCCCGTATTATATCATTAAATGAGATGAACATAAACCAACAAAAAATTGTTGCAAAACACACACAATGAGGGAGCGAAGAGTAGTATAAAATCAATTCTAGACAAAGCACAAAAGAAACAGCTGTCTCAGTTTACTTGGCGCTAAAATCGGCATTAGCGGCGTTTCACGGATGAAACTCTTTGAGCAATTTACAGAACATTTGAACAATTTGCACCCGTTGATCTCAATGCTCCATTGGTTTCAACCCGGATAAAGAGATGATGATTATAGGTACACTCTTTATCCCGATGAAATCTGCAATTTTACAGTGACATCGTGGATGTTCGTGGAATTCCTTCTTTGTCGCTTCTTACCGAGCCGGTAATTCAAGCGAAGTAATTTTTCAATTTGCATACAATCGATGGTAATCTCTCGTCCCCAGCGTGAGATAAATTAACTTCTAGTGTTTAATAATAATAAAATTTATTTATATTAAACTAATATCTTTGCAAATTGGTTTAAAATAAACAAACTATATTTATTACGCGGTTAAATACAAACAAGCAAAAACGAAACCGAAGAAAGGACACATAAATAAGCATATAGGTAACCTTAAACTTAATTAACGAGTAACTAAATAATATATTAACCTGTTCTATAAATACAAATGATCTTAGTCTAGGAACTTCCATACAGAAGTAGACACCATTTAGCTCTAGCTTGTCTTTGTCATAGTAAGTATTCGTGCAGATATATTTCTGCCTCGAAGGTTGATACATGGGGCATCTTAGAATTATACGTTCCAGATATTCAGGCTCTTTAAGGTTGCAGACACAGCATATCTCTGTTGTGCTTAGTACATAGGAATAATTGTGATGCAACCGAACGGTGTTTCCACCCGAAACCGTTACCTGACTGGCCAAACAAAGCCTCTTAATTGTTGCGCGAACCTCTAAATATCTCTCCCCCACGCAATGAACTGATTTCTCTATATAAAGGCGCATACGTTATGGTAATTTATGGTTCTGTCACTATCATTACTAAGAATATCATTTCTGAGTTTCCCCAGGAAGTTTTTATTTGATGGTCGAATTCTGCAAGGCCAGTTGTTAAGTCCCCGATAAAGTATTATCTCTGTGTTGGAAAGACAGTCTTAATCTCTGTGTACCAATTTAGAGCTTCTATATTGGTTTATATACTATCTAACATAGATGTATTACGCTCTACAGACAATGGTGAGGTGATGTACCATTTGGCTTCCGCAATATTTTCCTACACCAATCATTTAAGTGTTGCAAGGTCTTCAGTTGTAAGTACAATTGCCCGGGCTTCTGACGTTGACTTTGCTTCGTTTGTGCAATTTCTATTTCATCCAGATATCTTCGAAACCAGACTTCAGAATCTAACTACAGTGCAACGTGTATAATGAATGTTATAAATTTAATTCTTAGTAATAACAAAATAAAAATACTGAAAATTACTTGTGACGATACTATCTGGCAAGAAGGTAATATAAACATGATATTATATGCATATACATATAAACATTAATGAAAATTTTAAATATATACGCACATAATGCTTTCGGGTCACACATCACAGCTGCTTATGCACAGCATTAGTAGCGACAGACATTCCCACGTACAGACAGCTGTTTCAGACTTCCTAGTCCTATATATTTACATTTTTCATTAAAGTTTATATGTATATGCATATAATATCATGTTTATATTACCTTTTCGCCAGAGAATATTGGCACAAGTACTTTTCAACATTTTTATTTGGTGGTAGCTGCTTTACAACATTAAAGAAGGATCACACGTTAAAACACAGATTTCACAATTTACGACTGTATCGCTCGTGAAATCATCGCTGCTCCGCACTACGCTAGATGTCGCCTATGAGTTTTCATTGTGATCATCTATTGTAAAGCGTATGTATACGGCGTGCTGAAAAAGTGGCAGGCATTCCCCGTCGTACACTGATGAGGAGTAGGAAGTCCAAAACAGCTGTCTGTATGTGGGAATGTCTGTCACTACTAATACTGTGCATAACCAGCTGTGTTTGTGTGATCCGAAAGCATTATGCGCGCATATATTTACATTTTTCATTAATGTTTCTATGTACATGCATTTAATATAATGGTTAAATTTAATTTTTGTTTCAATAGAGTGAAATTTCGAAGTCACCGACAATTCAGCAGCAGCTGCAGCGATTATTGCTTTTCGGGTGGAGTGCTGTGCAATCTCCCAAATATACCAGGGCTATAAGACGATATCCCCAAGTAAGTGTAATTTTTCACACATCCTAACTTCGTATTGTGATAGAAAAATATGCTCAAATTACTAGCTTTCTTTCTCCTGTAGAATGGAATTACTTATTAATAGTTCCAGTAACATAGCTCCTTTCACAATACTGTTTCAGAATTTTCAATTTCTTATTCCCATCGATATGTAACATTGTAAACAGCACCATATCGTCTGCTTTCTTCTAGTTATTTTGACTCCCTCCATACCCGATTCTTCAAGATAGTTTACAATACCCGATGTAAAAATGGAGAAAAGAAGTGGAGAGAAACAATCATCCTGCATCATTTTCTTCGTAGTTTGAATGGTGTCAGTTTTATTGTGATTACTCACTACTCTTACCTCCGCTTGCATATACAGTATTCATTAGTTTTTGGTTAATTTTGCGCTGATGCCAATATCATTTAATTTTCCCGGAAGGCCCCGGGAAAATTGAATGATCATCAATATTATCAAAAGCCTTTTTAAGGTCGATAAAAACAGCATACAGGTGGAAGATTTTGGCATAGTGTTTATGGTATTTATGAAGTTAAGTATGAATAGGTTGCCTATACATCCTCCTTCTGTCTAAATTCTGTCGGCTCTTCAGGAAATTACCGTTCTATGTCAATGCTACTAATAAGAGGAGCCAAGCACACTCAATGTTAACTATTTTCGACCGAACGTACCAATAGCACAAAGTTATTCTAGTATTATCATTGCTTTTGTTGTCAATTGTATTATTTGACACGTTACTGTATATAACTTTTATCGATATTATTCACTACTTTCTGAAAGCACTATACAATTAAAAGTTCTAGGAGCTCGCGGTTTTGTTCCGCAGTGCAGTGCAAATTTATTATGAAACCAAATATTTGCGTTAATTAACAACTTAAACGTCATAGCTAACGTAATCATCTTTCTACACGAAGAGGTACTTCCCGAAAAGCTCGGAATATTTCATATTTTTAAGTAAACAATTTTTACAGTTTTAATAAGGATTTTTTTATTATATTCCCCTTGGCGTTAGAGAGTCTTCTTTCCTTCTGTAGCTAACTTGATCGCTTGTTTTAATTTGTATTAAAATAGTTACATAGACATAAAAGAGTAAACGTCAAATGATCCAGATCTTTATGCATTTGATAAGAATTTATTTCATCTTTATCTTGCATAGTGAACGTATTGTTCTAACTTAACCAATTACCGTAATGCAACATTGACCAACTATCTCGGTTTACCTTGCATCTTGTAATGACCTTCTACTAACGTTCTCATGGGGATACAACTTCAGAAAAATCTCCACGTCGCAAAGATCCCGAAAAATTTTTGGTGGCATAGGAAAGTCAGATCACTAAAAATGAGAAAAAGAAGAAATCTAAATAGGTAGACGAAATTCAGACCCCTGCGCTGGGCGAAGAAAGAATACCGGAATTTATATAACGAGGCAAAGTTATGGTAAAACCTTCATTAAGGATAAGGTGGGAGTTTGACAAAGTGGATAACTTCTGAAAGACAACATCAGTATTTATATCAATATTAAAAATTAAATTTGAATTATGATAGTACATAGGGTTAAAATTTGGCACAAGATTGCAATGATTAGAGTAAATAGATTTAAAGTAGTTCGCAACCATATTACTTATAACATTCAAGTCATCGGAAGAATTGTTACTATGAAACATCATTTTTGGGAGGCCATCAGTCTTGCGTGTGGTATTAATATAGTTTCAGAAAATTTTTGATTTGGGATGTATGTACATTATTCTCGGTGAAAGATAGGTAATTATCGTGATCATTAGCAATGCTAATGTTGAAAGCAGTTCGCAGATTTTTGTAAGTAGTGAACATAAATGTATTTGCACTGTCACGTTTATATATCTCGAAGATATTATTTTTCTTTCTTAGTAATTTTTTGGTTTCTATTGAAAACCAACTGAATAATTACCACTATTTATATAATATTTGGGTATAAACCTATCGCAAAAACTGTATAGAATATTGTAAAATACATTTACAAAGTGACTAATATTATTATTAAATACATCCTGCCAATTAAAGGTACACAAGTAGTCATTTAATGATTGTTATGGCGCATTCTTAAAATTAAATCTCCATCTGTTCTCACCATCAAAGCAAGTAAAAGCAGATTTCAAAGGAAGTTCAATAATAAGGCTTGGGTGATTAGAATCAGGAGATACTAAGTTTACATCACTTTTCATGAAGTACAAATCGCTTGATGTAGGGGAAACTAAGTCCAGAATAACATTGTTGGAGTTTAATACATTATTTAATTGAAGTAAACCAAAAACGATACAGAATCACAAATTTCTGATTCCCAGAGAGTAGCACCTGTACTAATAGGAAGCAAACCGACGCCGTTGTGCTGCCAAGATATTCCTATCATGTTATAGTCACCAACAATACAAAAATTTGAGTTCGGATTACGTGTCAGCAGGAAATAAAGAGAAAATAAATGAGGGTGATATGTATTCAGACCAGCATCGGGTGATAAATAAATACTTCCAAAAGTGTATTCCTTATTATGGATCAGTACGGACATAAATAATTCTTCGCAACTATTCGAAGGTACTTTGATTGGAGATGATGATAACTCAGAACGTACTGTGATTAAGACACCCCCGCCATGTTGTTTTATAGTGATTAACGAATCTCTATCCTTACGGTACACTAAATAGTTTGAACAAAATAATTCACTGCTTGATATGGAATCTAACAACCAAGTTTTCGTGAGAATAATGACACCGAAATTCAGATTGAATGATTCCAAATATAACTCATGAGACTTGGTTCATAGGCTATGGTCATTTTGGTCGATATTAGTTTTTTAAATCCACAATCCGCGGCGATCCATTAATGTATTTAATGATTTTATTGTAGCCCTGGTCATTAAATTTTCTTAATTCCGTTCGAAGGTTTTCAGGTGATTGCACTGCTTCACAGTCAAGTCCGCGGAAATAGAGATAAGAGTCAAGGATTTATTTCTTTTAGCTTTTAGTAAACTCAAAACATCTCTTCTACAAAACAGTGCAACTCTAGCCGGATGACTAGTGCCTGACAAAGTACCCAGACCCAATTTTCACATAAGTTGTGAAGGGTAGCAGTTATCAGTGGTTTCTCCTCTGTCATCGTTGAAATCTATCAGTTGAAGAAGCTCGGTGAGATTGTAAACTATATTATTGCATTCGCGCTCCTTACGATCTTTTTGTTCGCTCCCTGTGTTCGCTCCCTGTATATTTAATTTGTATTTTAACATGTTCTCTCCCTGTATATTTTATTTGT
>JARFOC010109504.1:0-11767 GCA_031763485.1 Osmoderma eremita | reverse complement strand
GTACAATTTAGTTCTTGCTATTTGACATTTCTGTAACTTTAATTATTTCAGGTCGAACTATAATATATACTGGTGAAGCATGGGTGAATACAGGTGAATGCAGTAAATAAAACTTGGACAGACACTACAATTCAAAACAGTCGACAAGCTTTCATCCAAGGATTAAGTACTGGTTTGAAATCCTCAACCGGGCTTGGACCTTGTTTTGCATTCATGCTGGTGATGATAACGGATTTGTTTCTGTTAATAATTGCAGGTCTTTTATAAAGTAGTACCCTTGGTAATAAACAGATATCTTCCTAATTAATCGATTGGTAAACAAAGGGTTAAACCAAGAAAAGAAAATATTTTGTATAACATCCGGTGATTATACACAATCGCGCACACGATATCTATATAATACTTGTACTTGTAAATATGTAAATAAATAAATATCCTTGTAGTGTAATATTCGTCACAACAACAATGTATGGTTCAATCTTTCAGTAGAGTTTGAAAAGCTGCGTCATTTTCGCACAAAACGAAAGAAGCAGATGATGTGTTAATTAAAAAAGGTTTAAAAAACTGACTCTTTTGAAAAAGTGGAATACATTAAAACAAATAAAATATAGATAGGTTCACAGTCATTGTTATGTTTGCTTCATTTCATAAAATAAGATACACATAGACAAAGTGTGAGTGCAATTAATAATTACGCAATTAATAATATAACCGCAAAGAAATTGAAGGACCGCAGCATAGTTTTTTCTTCACAATACATCTGTAGTCACTTGCTTATTCTACTGCATGCATTTATACATAACATAAAAACTGTACACTTACCCCAATAGTTGTCATTACAATGCCTTTGTTTAAGTTCTTCCATTTATTGTAATCTATTAAATCGTAGATATTGTTTCTAGCCTTCTTGAAATGAGGGAACGAGCGAGGCGCGCAGTTTTTCCAAGGATTTTCTGGAACTCCAATAAACGTATTCCTTGATTTCGGTGAATCGTTTGCTACCGTCGTGAATTGTAGGAAACGGGTTGGTGATAAATCATATCGCAGATTTTTTGGGTCCATTGCTATGGTACCTAATATATTTTTAGAATAGGTATTAACAGGTCGATCTCTCAAAATTCTGGCTACATCAATCGTCAAGTACAGTCGACGACTCACTTCTATCTAGTCGATTTCCGACTGCATAACTAAAAGTAATTTTTTGCTACCCCGTAGAAATGCA
Organism: Osmoderma eremita; assembly: GCA_031763485.1. Taxonomy (NCBI): domain Eukaryota; kingdom Metazoa; phylum Arthropoda; class Insecta; order Coleoptera; family Scarabaeidae; genus Osmoderma; species Osmoderma eremita. The sequence goes on along the minus strand of JARFOC010109504.1, from coordinate 10,545 downwards.
ATCGTGGGAAAGGTTTCGGCTACGTTTCTTATTTGCTGTTTTACAATAATAAAAAAAGAGTAAATCAAACAAGTGTGTTTTGATATTCTTTTACTATGCGTTTCTAAAAAGCTACAAATAAAATGAGTTCTTATTATAATAATTATGTACGATATTTGTTTACATTTTCTGTTAACAATAAGTACCAAATACAATTAAATTTATATGTATGTAAATTCCCAGTTCAACGGCATACATATACAAATGTAAATAAAGATTATTTCTACATTCTATTTGTTTTCCAGACTATGAATATCTAATTTTTATTTTTTGCATGTTTGTTTGGTTAAATCTTGTACGGTATTTGGTATCCCAGACCGAGTTTTTGTGACAAGCCTATTTTGTGAAGAGGCAGCAGATGTTAAGTCCGAGTTTAAAATTCCTGTGAAATAAATCGTGTTAGAATTGGGTAAAAATCAACATGACCATTCTTTAAAATTATTATTGCTGGAATATACGACCTCAAACAATATATACAGGCCGTCGCGAATATATGCGTGGGAAAATAAAGCATTTTTTTTACAAAATCCCTTGGACACGGCAACTTGTGTTTGAAGGGGGACCTCTTCTAGAGAACAAATGATCTTCGTATTCTTCGTTTCAATCCTTTACGGGTAGGAGGGGTGCCAACCTCAAAATGTTTAAATTGCGCTAGAGATTGAGTTATATCTCATTTAAAAGATTATGTAATTTGCAATTACACAGTGAGTACGTAAAGTTTGGAATAAATTCATTTAAAATTCAGATGTTTTTTTACTCGAAGAAACGCTCGGACCCGTCGATTTTTGATTTTAGTTGCTGTTTTTCTGATGGTTGTTTCATGTATACAGATTGACCCAAAAACATGTTGACAGTTCACTCTTTATTTTTTAATGGAAACACCGTTTCCTTATTTCATTCATTTTTAAATTCTACGTCAAATTCTGAACATATTTTATGTACCATATCCTATACCGGAATTACACTGTTTCAAAAAAAAGTAGAAGCCTAAAAAATGCAACTAAACTTAAACACGTAAATTATGTAAATAAAACCTTGAATTAAGTTATACTGTTGAAAGTGACAGTTGACTCGTATCTTAAGTGACTTTGCCTTAGCAAAACTAATTACGATAGGTTTTTTTTAATGATAAAAGAGTGCGAATGGAGATACTGATGACGATTGATTATGGGGACAGGATGCGCACCCAAAAGGAAATTTGCGAAATGTTTAATGTCAAGTACCCTCACGGAGAGCCAATATGTCAATCTACTGTCAGCAAGATAGAAACAAATATCGTTATTTAGTTTAGGGGAAAATAAATGGCATCCTTACAAAATACAGTTGGTTCATTTACTAAATGAAGACGACAAACGACTTGAATTTTGCCAGATACTCATGGATTAGTGCAATAACGATCCACAGTTTTCAAAACGAATTGTATTTTCGAATGAGGCAACGTTTTGTTTCAATGGAGGTGTAAATAAGCAAAACTGTCGGTATTGGGATACTGAAAATCTCCGCTGGATAATGGAATGTCACACATATAATATCCTCAAAAAGTTAATGTTTGGACCGGCATTGGTGAAAACAAGATTTTGGGGCCCTTCTTCTTTAATGGGAATTTAAACGGCGGCATATATTGGAATTTTTTGAAGATGATCTAGTACCATGTCTTGCCACATTACAACACTATCCAGATGATCCTAACACTCCAAACGATTTCCTATTGTATCATCAAGATGGAGCTCCAGTCCATTACATTCGTCTTGTGCGTGAGTACCTCAATAAGGTTTTCCCTGAACGATGGATTGATCGACGGGGTCCAATTGAGTGGCCGGCCAGATCTTCAGATTTGACCCCTTTAGATTATTTTCTGTGGGGTCTACGTTAACCGACCAAACAACATCAAAGTCTTAAAGAGTAGGATAAGGGACGAAATGAGATAGATAGAACCTAATGTAGTTAATAACGTCTCGCAAGAATTTCAATATCGCCCGATACTGCCAGGAAATTGGTGGAGGTCATTTCCAACATCTGATAAAATAAATTTTATCTTTTATTGCATTTTTTTAAAGATTTTTTAAAATAAAAAATGATATGTTGATGTTTCAAGTTACAGTGCATTTTTCTCGAAAACAGTTGAATTCAGGTATAATACACGATAGGTACATAAAATGTGTTGAGAATTTGACGTAGAATTTAAAAATTAAATAAAAAAGGTGTTTCATTTAAAAAAGTGAGCTGTCGTAACATGTTTTTGGGTCACTCTGTATACATGAAATAATCATCAGAAAACAACAACTAAGAGCAAAAATCGACGGCTCGGAGCGTTTCTTCGAGAAAAAAAAACACCGGAGTTTTAAATGAATGCTCACTGAATAGAATTAATTTATAAAAATTTTATAATTATATATAATTTTTTTTCAAAATCGGCAAAGAGAAACGAGGAAGCAAAAAAGAAATACAGTGAATACTTAAGAATCAATTCTTTTCTTTATAAAATCGTTGAGGTATGTTAATCTTTGATTGGAGAGAGACAATTTTCTTCAGATCCTCAAAATCTCACATCCAGATTATATACAGCGAGATCTCCAACTTTCATTCAATCAGAAACATGTAGGGAGTATATATAACAAAAACATGTACAAATTAGAATTAATTTTTAGTTTTGCAGAGACAGTTTTTGCCTGTAGATGGGTGCTTCTATTGAGTGTTCTGGTGTTACTATTTATCTATGCAATGTCATGTCGCCACGACTGTTGTGCCAACGAGGAAGTAGCTTCTATTTTCGTACCGCCAATTTATGTTCTTCGTTTCTGTTCGTCTCGCCTATATATGATTGAGCACAGTCTCGACAGGGAATTTCAAAAACGCCTTGATCCTCCAATGGTATTTTATCTTTAAAGTTCCGCAAAGTTCCTGCAATCGTTTGTGCAGTAATAAACCCGGTTAACTATCTTATGTTTATCGAGTATTCTAACGATACGGTCTGTTGTGCCCTTTATGTAAGGTAGAAATGCCTTCGGTTTTGGTATGTTTTCGTCTTCCGATTTAGTTCTCTGCCGTTTGTATATGGATTTGTTAATTACCGCAGAACTGTAGCCATTTTGCGTTAAAGTTCGGCGTATTCCGTTTGTTTCCTCTTGGCCTCTTGCCTATGTTCTTCGTCGGCTAACTTCTGGGATCTTTGGGCTAGTGTATTTACGATCGAATATAGCTGTGCTGATTGAAGGTGTAATTTCGCATTCAGATATCGGTTTGTGTTAGTAGGTTTTCTGCATACTGTGTGTCCCAAGGTTCCATCTTTATCAAAAGTTGGCCCCCTTCGATCAAACATTGACGTATCTCAGCGATTTAAAAAAAATGTTTAGATTCTTAAGTATACAGGCTGTTTCGTTTTTCGACGGACAACCTGTGTATTAAAGTTTTGAAAAAGTGTTTATATCTCAGTTAATACACAAAGATTAATGGAAATCAAAATCTCGACATAAACATGGAATCTATCATTACTAGAGAACGGATATACGCGGAAAATATGCATTAAAATGGGATCCTTATCTGTAGCGAAACTATATTATAACAATCCGTAGTAAATTTACATTACCCAAACATTGCAAACAAAAGTGCCGCAAGTTATGATATAGTGAGAGCACTAAAGTTAAGATATACACACAAAACAGTTCCTCGCCTTATTCTGATTATAACAACTGGAATGACTAATTGAGGGAGTAAGTATAGATAAAATTAGTAATGAAGGCATCAGAAGAAGACTAGATGTGGAACCAGTGCTAATAAAGTAGAGGCAACCAGGTTGGTTCGGTCATGTTAGCAGATTGAGTCGCAAGAATGTAGTTAAAGATTTTTGGGTAACAGACTGTGACAAAAAGAAATTGAAAAGAGGGAGACCTAAGATGACATGGAACCAGAAAATGGCAGATATGCTCGATGAGAGAGGATCAGCATGAAATTTCATTATTATTTACTGAAGTATAGATATTAGGGGTAGAAAATTCTAAAATTGGAACCCGGTATATTTAATATTACCTGTGAAACGGTCTATTTCGATGCATAAGGCTTGATTGCGATATTTTGCTAAGAAAATGGACAAAAAGAGGGATAAAGTTATTAACTAACTGTACATTCACTTACCAATGTTAGATTCCGTTGCTTTAACTCTGTTTCTGTGTATGGATCCCTTAAGATCAATCGCTTTTTGACAAAAGTCACCATCAGGAATGGTTTGTGTTTGCTGTTTGCTTGAAAATTGCTCATAATTTTCCAAATCACTCTTTTTATAGTTTGGTGCAACTGTATTGCCTTTTGAATCATGAGCGAATGATTGATGTCGAATCTTGCGTTTTTTCCTTAACACTTCTTTATACCGCTTCGCGTATAGAAGTTTATCGACCGTGGAGAAGAAATCATTCTTACAAAGCGTCATAACAGTATGCAGTGTAGCTGGGTGTACTTCCGGAAATAGTTGCATAAGGCGTAAGAAATGAAAGAATTGACTTGAAGACGTTCGATTATTTTCAGTTGGTGCACTTGTGCTTCCATCGGAAATAGCGGTGCAAGTATTCTTGAGAGACAGAAAAAAAAGGATGTCACATGTCATTATTGGTCATCACTGACACATGATTTGTAAGTTTTCTCTACTACTCTCGCAATTTAATTCTTGTGTATACCTTTTAATTTTACTTACATGTTGTTCGTTCGAATGATACACTTCGTGTCGATATATCTCGGCCTCAAAAGAAATGACGTCATTTCTGTAATTATTTGAAATTGAAAACGGAGTCGAAGTCCAAGGGCAATTCACAGATGTACTCAAGTACGGTTTGATCGGCATCTTATAGGAAGTTGTCTCGGAAGCATTCTCTGCAAGGTACTTGCTAAAGATAACACTATTTACAGTATACACACCTCACTATTGATGATTTCATCCATTGGGAAATAATACTATTTATTTTTACACAGTTTGGCGCAATAGTATTGTTGGGAAATGTAAATAAAACTCTGTTTATTATGGTTTACTAGATTCCAACAAACTTCAATTGTTGTATGGTGGCAATGTATTTATACTGATCTTATTAGCTGTGTTCCCTGCAATAGAACTACATTATTTATGTTTCTTTTTGACAACATGTCATTATTATTAATATTTAAACGAATGTCAATATAAATGGACGGAACAACGGATAAGTTGTGAATAAACCTTGAGTTATCCTTTACATGATTAATTGTTTCAAATACAAGAAAATATATTCAAAGTATAGTGAAGATAAAAGAGCAAGATACTTGTTTTTTTGCACTGACAAATAATTCTATGTGAAAATTAAAATGCCTTATCACTATTGTAAGTAGGAAATTAGTGTCAGTATAATTATAACCAGAAACTTCGATTTTGACACAAAGAGATGAAGATCGGCTGAGGATATTTAAAAGTAAAATTATAAGAACAATCGTAGTACTAAAAATGGAACTGATAATGAATGGAGACCGCTTATTTATTAAGAAATAGAAGAAATTTTGAAATACGAAAATGTAGTAAGATGTATAAAAGCACAAAGGGTTCGATAGTACGGACGTATACTTAGAAAAGATAGAGAAAACCCTACAGGAGCTTTAGCAGAATGGAACCCAGGGGAAGGAAGACGAAAGGCAATGAAAATGAAAGAGTGGAGAAGGTTAATCACGGATAGGAGAGAGTGGAGGTAAATAGTAAACATGGAAAAAGCACTTCAAGAACTGTAGGAAAGAAGGGTGGAAAATGCGGTACAATTAACTACGGCAAAGAGGATTAAAAGAGTGAGCAATGAACAGCTGCAATTCCCGCGGGAATGTAGACGTGTATCAAACCGCTCCGTAAACCAATCCCAATATCTGCGAATGTACGAGCTATTTAAATAAAACAGTCAAGTGAAATTAAAGGTGAAGTATATTAAAGTATATTTAAGAAGAAAATTAAAATAAAATAGTCAGAGAGGAAGTAGATTTTAGATAATAAATATCAGTAGAACGGAGAGGCGAGAGGCAGTCGAGAAGTGTGGAGTCTCCGAGGAGTAAATCCGGGCAAACCACTTACCGCTGCGGGCTAGTTTTTCACGTAGATATATAAAAAAATGTTTATATCGAATGTAGAAAACAAAATAAAGGGCCGGTTCAAGAGAGAAAATGGACGAAATTCCGTCAGACGAAGTGAAAAGAAACAGGCATGATATTGATATTTTATTTAGGAAATCTAGAAAGGCCTACAGAACTCCGATTAAAGAGGATGAGCCGAATGATAGCCTGGAGGAGCAGATGAAAGAAATGATGAATTTAATGAAAAATTTGGCAGGAGATATCAAAGAAATTAAGAGAGACCGGCACACTAACAATGAAGAGACAAAAAATACTGCAGAAAGAAATAAAAAAACTAAGAGATGAGCAAAGTGAATTTAAGAAAGCGATAAAACAACTAAAAGATATTAACGAAAAGACCATGAAAGAAATTGATAGATTAAAGCAAGAAGCAATGATATCAAACGAGAAAATAGCGAAGCTTGAAGGTGAGAAGAGGGGAAGAAACATAGTAGTCCACGGGTTAAAAATAGAAACAAGTAACCCCAAAGTACTAAAAGAGAGAATGGAAGGTTTGATAGGAAGGAAACTGGGCGTTGTAATAAAAGTAGGAAGGAAACTTGGAGACAAAATCTGATTGGTTGAACTGAACAGCAAAGCAGAAAGAGCACCGTAATGAGCAATAAAAACAAGTTGCGAAAGAATGGAGAGGAAATTTACATAAATGATAACTTGACGAAAGAGGAAAGAGAGCTACAAACAGTAATTAGGAAAATCGCTAAACAGGAAATAACTAAAGGTAAAAGAGTTAAAATGGTTCCGGGAAGCTGATAATTGATGAAGAAACTCGGAGCTGGTATAAAGAGACCAAAGTATTGAAGAAACATCATACGGTGCGAAATAAATCAATCCATAGGTCGCAAAAATAACAAGAAAAAGTAAACGACAGGAAAATGGCAAAATAACCGCAGCAGAGGTAATGAAGAAGTCAATCAAAGTTAAGAATATGGAAACAAAAAACACAATGTGCAAAATAAAAAGAAAGAAAAATATTGGAAAAATTGGAACTAAGAACGTCAGAAGTTTGACAGGCAAAGAAGACGAATTAGTGGGAGAAAAAAATGCTATAGATATATTGGATATTATGGAAACGAAAAGAAAAGGAATAGGAGAGATAACGTTAATAGGAGGGCATTTACTGATCTACAGCGGAATCGACAAAGAAAAAAGAGCCGGTGCGGGAGTTACTTGCTACATAAATAAAGAACATGTAAAATATATACCAAAATGGACGGCAGTTACAGAAAGAATTTTGATGATATAATTAGAAATTGATAAAATGGTGAAAACAACAATTATAGGATAACATATGGACCAAACGAAGATGAGAAAATAATAATAAAGACGCATATTAGGATCAGCTATCCGAAGTGACGGAGGAAATCAAATGAAGATTAATAATATTGGGGGGCCTAAGCGGAAGAGAGGGAAAAAGGATGAAGAAACAGGGGAAACAACAGGGAATCATGGAGAAGATATAAGAAATCATAATGGACGAAGACTAACTGAGTATTGCATATTCAATAACCTTGTGATCACAAATACTTTCCTCGAGCATAAAACCGTCCATAAATACACAAGAGAATTACTAAGTAGAAATGGGAGCTTTATTATGTTATAATAAACAGGGAATTTCGAAGAGTAGTAAAAGATACTAGAGTCAGGAGAAGCTGCGAAATATACACAGATCATTATCTGGTTCTTTCGAAAATAGAAATAAGTAATAAAGAGAAGAAGGAAAATACTAAAAGAACTGGTATATATATTAGAATATACAAACTTAGAGAAGAAGAGAGACCTAGATTATATGAAGAAATAAGTGAGAGGGAAATGGATAAAATCAAGGAAAATATAAGTAATATGTCAATAGAGCATTCATGGAAAACTGTCAGAGATACAATAATAGTAGTAGCTGAGGAAAATAACCAATATTTTTTTGAAACTACGGCGTACCTAGTGCTGACATTTCTTTTAGAGCAAAATCGCTGAAGAAAAGCCATTACTTTCTGTGTCGTAAGTTACACGTCCTTTGAATATTAAAGTTGTGATAAATGTTTTCTACATAGACCATAGACACTACTCTACCCTACTTCTACTTTATAAGGCTGACAATCTTTTTTGCAGCACAATTTTGTTGGGCGAAGACCCAATAATTTACGTAGTTATATCATATTTATTAGCACACCATTAGATTATTTTGTGAAAGTATTTTTTACATTTCTTATTGTACGTCAGTTACGATTCGTCTAGTTAATGAGTTTTGCTATTATAATAATGGAAAACAAAATGTTGTCTGCGGTGGGATAGTAGCGAATAAAAAAGGGTACAGTTCGATGACAAACTTTGGTTACAACAATAGATCCGTTCCGGCGACGCAACAGTTAAGTATGGTGGTTTGTTAAGTTCCCCGAACAAAACACATTATCTAACCGTGAGCGGCAATTGTTGCAAAACACTGTCATTGATAAAATTTTATGGTGAATTAAAAAAGACGCAATATCTTAACCTGACTTTTTACAACTTTAACTTAAAAGTGTGGTAGATAAATAATAGCAAAGATTATATTCTACTTAATAATCAACTCTTCTAAAATGACATTATTTAAAGAAGAACAAATTTTTGAGTGTAGTACATATACATCTTACTTACATAAACAGAACCTCAGAACTTATTTTAATTAAACATAAAATGTCTCAGTAAAGTGTGGTGTCAATATGTCGTTCAGCCGATTTTAAAATGTTTAATACCATCGTAATAGAATCGCGTTTCCGATAATAGTAAACTGTTTAAATTTTAGGAAATCTTAAAAGTAAATCAAATAATCCATATTTATTTATGAGCGACATCTGCGGCGGGAAGGAGAAACGTGCGACGCACTTTAATAGGAGGTATAGGTTTGAAGATGTCGCCATTTGTACCGCATAGCTTATTTGTATTTGTAAGTAATAGGTAAGTTCGACTTGGATAACGCTGTGGCCAGTCGAACGCAGTCGATATTCCATTTTGGTGACAAATCGGATTTTATTTACCACAGACCATATTTGCATTTGTAAATTGACAGACAACAAATAATTTCCTTTTAGAAAAGATACGTTTTCGTATTGTTGTATTGTTTTTACATAGTTAAGAAATTGATTATGATGATTTCTATTAACGTAAATGCGATAATAGTATGGCCAAGTGCTTATAGAGTAATATCAAGCTATTTCTATAAAGTAAATGTCTTGAGCCAAAACGAGCAGCAGTAGAGTTGCTAAAACCGACATCATAACATCGTTTTACGGCTACTGCATGGATTTGCGCTCGATGACGCGAGTGCCAAATCGAACAAACCTAATAATTTTCCAAACCTAATATTGTCAAAAAAATGTTCCTTGTGGTTGAGGTAATAACGGTATGTTATACGAAATGCTAAGTAGACATGTATTGATTGAGCAATGTATTGAATTCAGTTGCCAAGATAATTTATTTAAAATCATGAAATACTAAAAAAAAATTCGTTCTTCTAGCATTTTCCATGCTTCTTCCTGATCTTAATACACCGAGTCGATCGTTCCTATTGGAAACCTTTTGAAAAAGTTCTCTTTCGGAATTCTATTTATACCATTGTTACCATTGTCGCTCTCGCTTGAATGTCCTCCTCGTCGTGAAAAAAAATTTTCTGTAAAATTTTTCGTAATGGTTTCTTGCTAAAGGGTATTATTCCTACAAGCACTTTGAAATCGTTCCTCTTGTTTTTTCAGTGAGCTAAAAGGATGTTTTGCGTGCAGTTAATGGAGGAGACTGGGATCATATTGAAACCACATGATTAGCCGTTTCTGCATAGCTAAATTTTTAAGCAACGCAATTTTGACAATTTCCTATGTTGTAAATATTCATATACTTACGAACATAGGATAAATTTTGTTGCAATGTGTGTGGCAAATATAAACAAATTTGCAGCGAATGATATTCTTAATTGTGGTGTTATGAATTCAGGTAATTTATATTGTTACGCGCGCAAGTTCAACTGTAGTATCGACAAACGCTCATAGATGACACCACCTACCGAGCACCAGTTGTGCGTAGAACAAGTAGACTAGAGATAAGGGACAGTAGAGATTGGCAACTTAATAACGTGAAATCGCAATTGCGTTTTATGCCCTCTACTATAAGGAAGTAAATTAAAATCCGCTACGCGGCATTTTTAAATTACTATATTTCCCGGTTATTTTTTACTACTGTATTCTAAAAAATGTTTAATTTATTAAAAGTTTGATTTATTAAAAGTTTAATTTATTAAAAGAAAACGTAGAAATTTTCAATAAAACACTTTTTACTAACGAAGCTACATTTACCTTTGTTTTGTTTGTCTTAATTAACAATTAGAATAAAATAATTTCTTCATTCAAAGTTGAAATT
>JARFOC010109493.1:0-11767 GCA_031763485.1 Osmoderma eremita | reverse complement strand
TACTTTAAATTTAATAAATTGTATAATACCCGAATTCCTAAATAAATGTTCGAAATGTAAATTACGTTAATGTTGAGAAATAATAAATAAAATTATGAGCTTTCTCACTGATTCTTAAATAAAAAAATTATGTTTTCTAATATTTCACTGTTTTACTCAAAATATACATTTTAACTGTCAGAAACCAAAATAATGGAACCGGAAGTAATAATGTACAGCTGATTCGACGATTTGTCAAGCGTGTATCGAATTCTCATAAGCTCTGTATTGCATTCAGAGGTTGAGACGGGTGAGAGGGTGTTCCATTTAACAAAACCGAGAAAAATCATTTTAAAGTTGGTAAAATCAATACAATCTTGATAACTATCCTGTACATCCGGTGATAAAAACAATTTACTGACATCATCACTAAATCTCAACCAATCCAATATTGATAAATTTGAAAGGGTTTAGAACGCTGGAATAATTTCTTTGGGATATATGATTTAACAATTTTTGTTCCATTTAAAAAAGTGATTTTTTTTGTGCCACCTTTTTTATCAAACACTCAGTATTTTATTGGAATGTATTTTCTAAATATTCACAATTAGTATTATATTACAACCTCAAAATATCAGGCTGCTACCTAGCATACAGCCTGAATGATAAAAGGCGGACCTACTAGTGCTACACCCTGCATATTTCATATATGTCTCACTACGTGTTTCTCACTAGCGGTCTAAATCTGGACCTCTGCTAATAACGTTTCCACGTTGATAGCATAATTATGTACGTCAAAACGGAGTCTTTGTTTGACGATGGCGAAATAATTGATTTATCAAAGTTTGAACGCCGATCCCCTCGGAGCAAGGAAATTACTATTACAAACACGATGCAATTTGCCGCAACCGTCCTCAATTTCTTTGTCATCAAACACCTACCTTTGTTCAATTAAATTCCAATTTTATTTGGGAGTAAATTTATAACAAATACATATTTTGGTACTTGCGTATACACACCGGCCAGCGACTCAATTCTTGTTAGAAAACTTGGAATATAAATTTCCTCTGTGGCTTTCAAATCCTCGCTTTGATCTATTTTCGACGGTTTACGAAATTTGTACAATGCACGATCGCACAGCAAGAAAGAAAATGTAAATTATACAATATACGTTTACAATCGAATGTTTTAATATAAACGATGTGTGGGCGTATAATTCGTGCAATTGCGTCTAGCGTTGATAAATAAAGAAAGCGTTTTGCGTTTGAATCGCGAAAACGATTGTTATAATAATATGCGTTGGCGATGTTGATTGGTGAATGTAGAAAAAGTCACGTCAAGTCTCGAAATCTTATTTGCGAAATTCATTCCTACAATTTTATTAATTTATGCATGAAACTTATAATATTACAGATATTTTCTCGGGCCCTCAACATGGAGATCTCGCTTATTACCGGAGATAGAGGGTAGGTTTAAATCTCGAACAGGTACTGAATTTTGTGCTTGTTATGAAGCCGAAGAGGTTTGTGACAAATGACGTTCGAGATTTTTTTAAATACGAAAACAACTCATTTTCTTCTTTTACCCCTGGCAATTTTATTTGGGCATGCAGAAAAGAACTAAGGCATTCTCAATAATGTCACTTTTGATCTTCTATCTAATGGTGTATGTACTCGAAATGTCAATATGACGTTTCGTTTCTTTCTGGCCATCATCAACTTTCTTGTTTCTTATCAGCGCCATATTGGATTTTAACATTGCCACAAACTTCTTTCCTTTTCTGATTTCAACTACGTATAACGTTTTGACAAGCTTTTAAAACTCTTAAACTTTTTAATTATAGTTCATTAGTAATAGAAAATGTCGTAAAGCAACGAAGAGAAACGAGATATGTTAAGTATTTTTATTCATCTAACGGGAATACAACAATAGGGCGTACAAGATCCACCAAAGGAACCTTAAAATTTCAGAATGCAGAAGAATTTATTTATTTGGCATCAATAATGAAAAAAGATATTCGACGAATAGAAAGAAATAAACATGAGAATGATGAAGGCCAACAGAAGTTCTGGGATGATGGATCATTTGATCAGATCGAAATACTTGTCTAGAAAAGGAAACGAATCTACAAAACCGTTACAACAATGCTGTATAGTTGAGAAACTTGGATAATAAATAATAAGGAAAATCAAGGATGGAGGCGAAATGTATGGCATAAAATAAAAAACTGTTTCATATTTTGTGGCATACATTTCGCCTCAATCCATAATTTTCCTTTCTTTTCTAGAATTTTGATGCCACAGCACGAGGGACAAATTTATTCGTAAAAGGGAAATCAGCGCAAAAACTAAGATGACAGTCTACAAAACGGTACATCTACCTACGTTGCTATACGGTAGCGAGACATGTGTACTTACAGACAAATTGCCGAGAAACATACAAGCTGCAGAAATGAAGTACCTAAGAAGAGTAGCAAATATATCAATAATGGACAAAATAAGAAATGAGAATATATGGGAAATGCTACAAATCGGGAGCGCCAAAACTCATATAGAAAGGGCACAAATGCGATGGTGGGGTCACTTGAAAAGGCTGGGTGAAGAAATGCAAGTGAGAAAGATGTGGGAAGCAAAGGAGATAGGAAAGAGAAGGGGAGGTAGACCGCGTATAACATGGGATGGAGAAATGGCAAAAATATTGACAACGAAAGGGTTATCCACCAGAGAGGCCGAAACTCTTGCAAGAAATAGAAATTCATGGAGAAACGTTGTAAAAGGTGTATAGTATTTTAACCATGTATATGACATAAAAACCTCTACACCTCACGGTATATGAGGAATGGATTATATATATATTCCAGAATTTTTGCTATTATGTTGTTCCATGTTTCTTACGGTCATCCTCCCTTTCTTCTTATCCGGATTCTTGCTTCCCATATTTTTTTTATTTGTCTTCCGTTGTCCATTCTTCGCAAATGTCCCCACCAACTTAATTGCCTACGCTCTATAAATTCCAAGACTCAAGAGCTAGATCTTTTCTTATATCCTCATTTCTAATCTTGTCCTGTCTCGTTAATCCTTTTATTCTTCTTAAGTATCTCAGCCTGTATCTTGCTCTTCTGCCCTCCTGTCAATGTTAATGATTCGCATCCAAATGTCAGTATTGGTCTTTATATCGTTTTATATACGTTCAATTTGGTTTTTTATCAGATACGTCTCTCTTATTTATGACAGTCCTATTTATGAAATAGTATGTTTTATTGCCTTTTCTATGCGTTTATTAATTTATATTTTTTGTTGTGCTGTAAATATTCTATTTGGTGTACCTGTTCTATTTTTTCGCCGTTTATATATATGTTACGGGCAACTTGAGAAGTCCGGTCACTATGAATAATGACCGGTCTGTATACATAACGCCCGTATCAAGTGAGCAATGCAAGCAAAACTGCGTGACTAATCACTTTTCCCGGTCAGTATGATCGGTCCATATTAATATTCTCTCTTTCTTCTCCTACTACCATCACTTTTGTTTTATTTGTATTTATCTTCATTGCATTTTCTTCTAAGACTTCCTTCCATACTCGCAAATTATTCTGTAAATCATTTCTATTTCCTGCCATGATCACCACATCGTTTGCAAATGTGCATTCGGATAAGCACTGGGCTCATTTCTCCCCCCTGTCTTAATCCCTCTTTTGTAACAAATTCTTCTGATTTCATATTTTTCGTTATAACGTAGTTGACAGTGGTTTTGTACAGGCATTTTATGTTTCTCCTGAGTTTGTTTGGAATATTTCTTTCTTCTAGTATATCCCATACTTTTTGTCTTGTTACTAGATCGAACGCTTTTTCTAACGCTTCTATAAATCTGCTTAGAGTTTTGTTTATTATCTCTTTGATAGTGAAAATGTGGCCTTGTATACTTCGTCCTTTTCTATTCAATATATGAACTATATAATGAACCCAAAATGGAGGAAGTCATAATTTCGAGGAGATTGCAATGGCTGGGACAATTGGAAAGAATGCAAAACAAATAGCGTGGAGGGAACCCGACGACAAAGCAAAAAGAGGAAGGCCAAAGAAGAGATGGATAGAGGTAGCCTTAGAAAACTTGATAGAGGAAAACATCGGAAATTGGCATATGAAAGCTAAGAACAGAAGAGAATGGAAAAGCATCACACAGCTCTTATTATTTCTTTGTAGTTTTTGACTGACTAATTTTAAGTAGATTTTCAGACATTGTCAGTTATTAATTCCGACGTTGGACGCTTGGTTACCTGGGCAGTGAAATAGCTACGAACTTTCATGATTTATGAGTTTCCTTCCCCACCAATAATCAGTTACCTCGACGACTTTGACAGGTTACGTTTTCAGTCTGTTGCCAACGCAGAAACAGTCCTCGTCGATATTTCGCGCCGCAATTTACGGACAGGGGTGGGAGGAGGGGGGCGGGACGGTACTGAACGACGCCGACAGAGGAGGGTTGAGCAACACATGTGTTGCGATTAAGTTTAGCGCGCCATATCGCGGGCGGGTGTTAGGGGGAGATTTCCCGCTAGCTCGTTAGGATTTCCTTGAAGTTTTTCTTTTCGAAACGCGAATCGCCTTAATGAAGCGTTCAACCGTGGTAGTTTCCGAGCGCGCGCGATACTGCAAAACGCGAATCACGGAAGCCAAAACGATGAAAAATCAATACACACGCTATAATAAGCAACCGACATTGGAACACAGCTTTAGTATATAACCAGTTCAAAGTTGACCCTTGAGGAACACCTAAATATCGAAACGGTACGGATAAGGGCTTCATAACAAGAGTTTAAAAAGTTCTTACGCCCCCAAGAGGGAGAAATGGATCGTTACTAATTAGTCATCGAAAAATTCTGGCACGTGTTCCAGAATATCTCGTGAATGATGTGGTTTAGCAAAATCTTGTTAAAAAGGCCAGGAACGAGTTTCATTCCAGCAATAAAATCTCAAAAAAAAATTGACATGTGCCAAATGAGTTCTAATTTTGACATTTATGTGTATAGTACACTCTTGGAAAAATATAGCCGGGCAGTGCGAGCTAGAGGAAAGATACATGCGCACACCTTGCTAGAGCTGGGCGGCTGCCAAATGAATCGCATAGAATACTTTAAATTACAAAAATGCCTTTGGATTTCGTCGGCGCTATACGTTATCTGACTATTCCAGAAATAAATATAAATATAGAAATAAAAACTTTAAAGGAATAACATATCTCAAACACCATGATATATTTTTGCTGTAACTATTTGTTGAACGGAAAAATTTGTAAATTGTATTTAACTTATACTTAGATATCCTTTCCAAAATGTATGCTTTGACAAATACATTTTAATTAAAAAGAAAAACATAAATTCATTGTTTTATTGATACTATTTTTTATACTTCTTCAATAATAACTACGTATGTTCTGTGTTATGCAGGATATGTTTGTTGCAGGAAATAGAAATACCAGGAATTTACTTGTATATTACAAAATAAAAAAGCAGATAAAGTTTACACTTTAGTAAATGAGCGTTCTTTGGTATTTTAGTTAAGAAAAAGCTGGTGAGTATAGACACATTTAAAACGTTTTGAAATGGATCTGCATTCTAAAATACAGTAAATCAATTCTGGATGATCAGTAGACGGGACTGAATCAAGAACTTGATTTCAACGTTGCTAATTTGAGTCTTCAATTGAAACGGTCAATTTAAAAACAACATAAATCTCTTTGAGAAAAATGTTGTAAATTCTGCACATTGCATTATTTCTATTCAGTTTTTTTAGTGGAAAGTGTACAACATTAACACAATATATTTGCGGTTTCAGAATGACATATTGAGTCTATTGTACTCCTAATGTGGGTGGATATATGTTGTTTTGAAAAAAAAAATGGAAAAATGCCTTACTATAACACATTTAACAATACAATACTCAACGAACTGAAAATAAGGAAAGTACATTATAAGACATTATCAACTAATAGTAATCATCGTATTCAGGTGTTGCGGTTGTGGGTCACTGGAAAATTTCGTTATAAAATTCTCGCACACTTGGGACTTCATCGTTTTCTATAATACCTTGAAACTTTTTCTCCTTGATAGGGATTTTTACATTTGGATAAGCTCATTGTATTGGGAAAAGTGGAATTGCATTACATACAGACAGTTAAAGGTGTGTTCGTTCAAACCAAGAATCAAATCACGTGCAACTACATAGCCTTTGTTGCACCTGAGTGTGAAAATGGGTAAAACTCGATACGGCAAATGGTTGCTTCTGATCTGGTGGAATGTTTCTGCTACCAGTCTCCAAGGACAACTCGGTTTTTTTGTAATATTTTGGCCAGCATCCCTTGAAATCTTTAATAACACTATTGTCACATTCGATGAAGTTGTGTTCGTTACTGGAGTCCAATATAAGCGCCAAGTATTGTTGTGGTGTGTAAATTCTGTAATTTTTTTTCAGTTTTCTTTTAATGACTGCAAAATCGCGATCACAGGGCATATATGAATGCCTACGAATAGTAGTATGATTTTTGTTTTGGTAGATCTTTTTGGCAGAGTTCAGTAACAGTCTTCATCTGGATATAAATTCTTTTTGCTCTACGCAGGTGGGCCATTTCTTCAGCTGCTGCTACACACTTTGCACTATCATTTAGTGCTTTTAATTTCAATTTTATAGTAAGTCCTTCACACATGGTGCACGTATCCACTTGAGGTCTTCCAAATGAAAAGCCGTATTCTTTGAAAATCTTCAAATAGTATTTGTATGATATGGGCAAATTTGGGTTTCTAGACATACACAAATCATACAATATTTTAACATTGAGTCTTGGGTATGCGTATTCGCGGTTTGTGTAACGGCCTCTTTTTACCGAAAATGACTCGATGTGTACTTTCAGTTTTGCGATAACGTGAGCAGGTTTGGCAATGGCTGGTGTATGTTAGTAAGTAACCAACGTATACTTGAATGCACAATCAAGACTTTTCCTTTTAACGTTTTGTTTTTGTACGTTGGATTGATACCGGTATTATTAAATTTTGCAAGTAAGTATCCTGTTCATCTTTTGTCTTAAAATCTCTGAACCTCTAATTTTATCTTTAGTTAAACAGTCTTTTTTACACCTAAGAAAGTTTTGGACAATAGCAATGCTGAACTTATAAAAATTATGTTAGCACATTACCTGCATTCTCGTTCAGGTTGTATCTTTTCAATTTTAGTTCCTCTGTGGTTAACATATTCTTCCCCTTTTATGCGTGCGTATTTCACAATTTCACACCTATATGTAACGAGCTTTACACCTTTTTTTATATTTTTTACAATTAACAGCATCTTCATTGGCATCCATCTTGAAGTCAGTCTATCAAATAACAACAACAGAGATCTGCTGAAATAACTTGCTCACAGCTCCACCTGTCGTAAATTCTAGTCATTTACAAAACAACATATGTCCCGGACATGTTCTTTTCAAATGGAATGGAAAACCGTGACCTGCTAAATAAACCACAGAAGCGTGGATTTACGTGATTTTGCTAAGAAACGGGTGCGCCTACATATAAGGCACTTAAAAATGTCAAAAGGTCGATTTTCGTAAAAATGGGATATATATGGTTTTTAAAATGACTGTTTCTGTGAACCGCTCTAAAGTCAGACTTCCTAGTTAGCTCGTATTTATAATTATCTGGATCATTTAGCAATGGTTTGAAATCAGCGCCAAGAAGCATATTTGGGAATATATGCGAATTGCTCCCCACTAACAACAGCCGCTTGGCTGTAGCTAAGTATATGGCGTGTATCTTTTTTCTCTATCGACTGCCCGGCTATATTTTTCCAAGAGTGTAGTTACGTTACTCACAATGCAAGGATTTTTTGAACTTCCTCGATAGTGAATCAATTTATTAGTTTTTAAAACAACACCCGTTACATCATCATCCCTTGAAGACCTAAATTTAAGTAACTAAATAAATGAGAATACCCCTAAATAATATACATTATGTACATAACTCAATTTATCTTCCCTATTTATTTTAACGAAACGACAAAACAAATACACCGTCAAGATCTCAATACCACAATGATAAAGTTATTTATTTTTAGTGTAACCGATGTTTACGAGTGCCATTAATGTTCTTAAAACAAGGCCATAGATCGCGCCAACGAAATAAATCATTCAGCGTTTGCTTCCTAAGAAAACACAGCGTATCCAAGCGGGGCCGGTCCAAAGCTCCACCGATGGGGGCGGGGAGGGTGGCCGAGACCTGGAAGAAATAAGAAGGAACGAATCCGAAAGATGAAGAAAGGAAATCCCATCATCTCCCGCAGTGCGTACCGCTCCGAAGAAATGGAAAGAAGTAAATATTTTTTCATTAAGTTGATGCACGCTCTCCGCATACAAGACGGCTTAGAAAAAGGCGTGTTTACATATATACCGAGTCCGTGCAAACATTCTACATACAATCGTTCAGGAAGGACGAGGAAAGAAAAAAGAATGGGAACGAAGTAAAAGACAAAACGGTTGCGTTGGATCAAAAGAAATAATTATCAGGGAATTGTTTTTAAAGGTAGTTTACGGGCAAAAACATGAAGTCCCGAAAGAATAAATGAACTGACGATGAAGGAAAACGCTTACAGACACACGTGCACATATAATGTATATGTTATATCTGTTTGTTACTCACAATCAGTACGCAGACGGGATGAGGTATCTTGTACGATGTATAATACTTTAACGTCTTGCATAACATGTAAGCTCTTGCTCTCAGCTTTTGATCTGCATTTGAAAAACTGTTGTTTACATTACATACTGCAACGAGAAGTATTATTTTTAGAGTAGTAGAGGATTCGTGTTTAGATATCAAAGTCACATAAAGAACTGTGTACAATTACAGTGATTGTAATGAATCGGGAGTTCAAAAAATTCTTACACTTCCAGGGCAGCTGTGAATTGTACGAACGAATTACTGTATTATATACTGGGTCTCTCAAGTTTAGTGGCCTATTAAAATATTTTGGGGATGGAAATGTAAAAAAATTCTGAAAATAAGTAGGCTGTCCTAGACCAAAGCGATCTTTCAGAGTAAATCATTTTCACTTTTGCATTACTTGCGGTTGACTGGAAGTCGCCATTAATTTTCTTATTTTAAATGGAATGTTATAATTTTTATTGCAAATTCTGATTATAAACGTTATTCTTAATACAAAATATTAAGGTTTCCCTATACCTAAATGTACCCGATTTTGAGATATCTTCAAATTTATGTAAAAAATCCTCTTGCCTGCCTTTTATTTAAAAAATTATTTTTAGGACATTATTAAATTTCAAGATTCAAGTTCCTTATCATTTGAAAGTATAATCTTTAGGCTTTCAAATCATAACCTATATCCCTGAAAATTCTACAGTGAGGTCGTGATATGGTGCCGAATCTCATTATGTTTAACTGTCCGAAACTCAATTTTTTTTTACTATGTATATTTTTACATCATGATACACAGAATCAAATACTGTAGCGATTAGTATTGGGTTTCCCTATTCCTATTTCTTTTCGTTTTTCTATTATTAATAATTGTGTATTTTAATAGCATATTTTGCTGGAATTAACCCAATTTTTCGCAATAAGTTTCAACCAAACAAAATATTTATTACTTAACCCAAAAAAATGTACAAAACTAATGAAAAAATGTAAAAAAATCTGGATAGAGTCCAAGCCGGCAATAATAAGGATGTGGCACCTCTATATTCTAATTACTAGTGCCCCAAAGACTATAAATGTTGTCCAAATCGTCCACCATTCATTCGAAGACAAGTTCTATCCCACGATAGAACACTATGTGTAGTTGCACATCGTATTTCAAGAGGATTTAAATTTCGAAATATGTTTCTACAGGATTTTCCAGATCCCGCCTATTATTTATTGGTTCCGAACAAATATCGCCCAAATATGCCCCAAAGGTAAAAATCATGAGAATAAATAAAATTATTCATTTCTATTTTATCACGTAAAAACCAACACTAATATTAATAAACAATTATAAAAGAAAGTATTTCACCAACTAATTGTAAGTTCTGCTACGAAAAAATTAATAATTAATATGTTTT
Organism: Osmoderma eremita; assembly: GCA_031763485.1. Taxonomy (NCBI): domain Eukaryota; kingdom Metazoa; phylum Arthropoda; class Insecta; order Coleoptera; family Scarabaeidae; genus Osmoderma; species Osmoderma eremita. The sequence goes on along the minus strand of JARFOC010109493.1, from coordinate 1,687 downwards.
CCAAGGCATGCTTTTTTTTGAAGACGTTCATTAAAAGTAAACTTAAAGTGAATTATTTTACAGTGAATTGTTTACCCCGGAACAAAAAAAATATTAAACAGGAGCCCGTTTTCGGCCATGTCCACAATGGAAGCGTATAAATCCATAAAGAATTGTAGAGAAGAATTTCAATAAAGATTTCCAAATTTTATTGTTGATAATAGTAACTTGTCCGCATAAATTCGAAGAATTTCGCAAATCCCGGAGCAAGAACAAGAATCCGTGAAGCTTCCCTCCTCAAATTCGGCGCACAGCTTTACTACCATCACAATTCCTGCAAAACCCACAAGTGCAACAATCAACGCCCTCAACTATAATCGGATGTAACACCTACCACAAACTTTTCCTATAACAACATTCATTCAATCCCATCACAGCGTCAAACACGTTTTTCTCAACAGACTAATTATAATAATTTCCGTTAGATGGTGCGACTGCAGTGACGCGGTTCGCTTCAATCTCGTGGCGTCCCCTATGAAAGCACGAGGGACGAGGGACTTTTGTTTTGGTGCAAAGCGACAAGCGTGTCTGCTAGCATAGATATACAATCGCGAAACCCATACTGTACCCGTGGGGATCTGACACAGTACGGATTTCGATTTCCTAGCAATCAGAGTGGTAGAGAGTGTGCAGTGTATGCGTAGTCGTTTCTCAGTTGTTCGGGATATCGATTGCTATTTGTTTATCGCGACTAGGAGACTGAGTTGGAGATGCAAACGAAGTAATACCTGACAGGGGAGGGAGCGATATTGATGGGGTGTAATTGTATATACTGGTTAATGGAATAATAGTTGTTGCTAGTTGAAGTTTAATGAATTAACATATGAAAGACTTTCATACAAACTTAGTGGATCAGCATAACTTAGGTGTTTCAGCTCTCCCATTCTAACTTAAGTGAAAGATGTGGATTATAAGAGGGATGCCTTTTATATTTCGGGAATAGAGAACAGACACTAAAATTGGTGAAAGTACATGGCTTTATTGTTTCTCAAAATATTCTCCATGAAGATCAATACACTTCTTCATGCGCTTGAACCAGTTTTCGAAGCACTTTTTCCACTACGATTGAGGTACCTCCAAAATATGCATTTTGAAAGCATCAACTGATTCTTCAGCCGTCGAAAAACGTTGATCACATACATTTTTGTTTAATGTGCGGAAACAAAAAGAAGTTATTGGATGCCAAATCAGGGTTATACGGCGGATGACTCATCAATTCAACTTTTTCAGTTGCCAAAAACCGTCTTGTGTGAGCTGATATGTGAGAGCTCGCATTGTCCTGGTGGATGATCGGTTGGTTTCTCTTATTTTTCCCAATACTTCTGGGAAAGAAATGGTTGTGTACCATTCAGAATTGACCGTCCGACGTTGCACTAATGGTACAGTTGCCACGTGTCCGCTTTTTCCGAAGAAACAGGCGACCATTTTTGTGACCGATTGTCAAATTATGTGGAATCGAACGCGAACAAATCTTTTTGACGGCGGCCAAATGTTGATGCAATATTGAATGTATGTTGGTCCCACTAGTACCCAAGGATACTGTAACGGTACTCTTACAATCCATTGATTATATAAATTTCGTTAATGCTTCGGCTAATATGAGCACTCTCTTATTTTTACTGATCTCAGGGCGCGCAGTTTCTGGTAA
>JARFOC010109474.1:0-11774 GCA_031763485.1 Osmoderma eremita | reverse complement strand
ATACAATAAGCTGTCTACTATCCATGCTACACATGTAGGCTCTACGTTGAGCGTTAGGTCGTACAATTAGAAAGTGTCGCCTGTGTACATACATTCAAGTACACATTCTGTGACGAAGACATTTATTTTTTAATGACGTAACGGTTTCACGCTATTGTACCGGTAAACGGCGACCGTGTTGTGTCGATAATGACGGCGAGGTACCGATGGGACACGGCGAGAAATTGATTTCTAATAATGAACGTGAGGCCAGCCGCTTTCGCCGTTGATCGTACTGACGTAATGTCTAACTTATTGAGTTGTTCGTGATATGTACCCACGTCCGTAAACCAATACTGTATGCGTGTTTGTTTCCAGGACAAGTAGACTTCGGTGCAAAATGGGAAGTGTTTTAGGTAGAGTTGAAACTATTAGAAAAGCATAGATTAGGTACGTCATCCTTAGATGCACGATTTTGAGAGGGATGACAATGCCTATAGTGTTTGGCAACCACCAAGGAATAAACGGCAACTCAATCAAGAAAAGCCTGTTGCGCATGCGGCGTAATATGTACTTGTTTAATAATTTCAACTTTACATTTGAGTGTATTTTTTACGCAAATATAAGGAAGATAAGAGACTTCTTCCAAGACTTCCTGTTAAATGAATATAGGCATTGTGTCAATTCAAGAGGAGAGAATCAATTATGATGATCTAAAGATTTAAACTAGTTGTCCGGATTAAAATATTTGTGTGATTGTTTTGAAATTGCCTGAAACTAGTCTTAAATTCAAACCAATACCACAATAAAACAGTAGGGAACAGTGGGGAACAGTGAGGAACAGTGGGAAACAGTGGGAAACAAAACAGTTAGGCACAAACCTCGCACATACACCTGTTGGAGATTTGTGCCTAACTTGTGACTAATTGTATAATATAGGAGACAAATGAAAAAACTATTTTTTCTGTGATATGATTGGATGAATTTATTGTAGGTTTTGAACATATAGTTTAGATCCTCCGCATCAGGCCTGCAGCATACGCGGATTTACATACTTTCGTTTTGATTCATTATTCTTAAACGTGTATTGTTGGTTGCGTATTAAATTATAGGTATCTCTCCCTGGGTTCTCAGTCGGCCATGTAGGACACTACATTTTTGGGGAATAAATAAAAAGTCCAGTCGCTGGCAGATAATGGGGCTAATTACTGATGTTACTAGATAAATGTATATTTTATTTTTAAATACATTATAGAATCATAACACATTCTCAGATATAACACTACACTATACAAAAACGGGTTTGAAAACCTTTGTAATTAACAATGTAAAGTTAGCAAGTTTAGTATGTAGTGATAGCAGAAAAAATGCAACAAATTGGACATTCTCTGGTTTTTTTCCAAATACTTTTTACCTGAGTAATTCGTGCTTGTATAGTGATCAAATTACCACTTAATAACGAGGGAGCAAAAATGTTTGTCATGTCTGAAGTTGTGAATGAATAAGAAAAAGACAAACAAATATATATGTAACAGGTAAGACAATGGAAGACAATATTGCTGCAAACTTCAGACATGACAACCATTTTTGCTCTCTCCGTATATGTAGTATGCAATTTTTGGTTTCGGAGGAAATTATTCTTATTGAATTTGAACATTCCCTTTTGTTTTTTTTTCGAGTACGTGTATTAATATAGGTATGGCTGGAAAAATCTCGTGCTCAAAGCGTTGTGGGTATCCAGAAAACATGACCACCATTATGTTGAAGATACAGGAGAATATTATCAAACATAAGGAGGAAATAATGAGAACACAGAACAACAAGTGAATGGGGGGGCCTCAACATACGATGATTTAAAGATTCTGCCCCCTCACGAAAAAAAAAAAATTATATTGTGATAGGACTCGCTAGCATAACGTGGATCAAACAACTGAATTGAAATAAACGTATAAATTCGGCGCATCCACCAAATTTGAATTTTTAAATGCTTTGTCCACAAGGCCTTTTTATAAGTTCCTCTTTGTCGTTTATCAAAAAAAGGACTACTTTATTACCTACTTGTTATTACGCAGTTAGAAGAGAGAAGGAGAAAAGAAAGAGAGAAGGAGAAAAGAAAGAGAGAGGGTGCTGAAGGCATGATTTGAATGATTCACAAAAGTGTGCTCCATTCTATTCCCTAAATAGCTTTTCTAGAGCAAAGTGTGCCGGTCATTGCATACCCAAGTTTTTTTGTTCTGTTCTGGAAGTCTAGATTTCCTTATCACAAGAAAGTTCAACCCCACTTGTAGGTTACCTGGACATATTAAGTTTTCCTATGAATATGAAGCGACCAAATTTAGAAAACTTGCTTCTTTAATGTTCGAAATGTCACGTGATCCATTTAAGGTTAGACTTACTAATATTCAATGCAATACCTTACAACTAAAGGGCAGCATAAATATTAATGAAAGTAAATAGATGGAACCTATAAATACAAGTCAAAACGAACTGAACAACAGAATTCAAACGGTAATTTATTCAACAGCAGATTTTAACATAAAACATATTTAAATACATCTGCCTGCGTGTTCATTTTCTTGACAACTAAATATAAAACTTTCCTCACTTTAAGTAACAGAAATAAAAATAAAACTCCCAAAATATTCTTTATGGTCGTTACCAAATGTTTCGGATCGCGAACAGCTAACACGATCATAAAATCTAAATTTAATTACGTAGCAGATATATTTACAAACTCGAACAATAACAATAAAATACCGCCATACGCAAGAGTGTTTAAGTTATATTACCGCGCGAACAGAATGGATTTGATTTTGAAATTTTTAATTTATATGGATCGAAATACGTCTCTCCGGTTTATTTGAACTGACGCGGTTTTCTGCGGCTACGCAGTTTCAAACGCGTGGCAATTTGTTTCAAATTTATGCTTCCATTTACTGTGTGGATCAACGTTAAAAGTTTTAAGATCCTTAAACTGTCGTTGAAACTATAAAATTCATGCAGTTAGGAGATTGGGTGTAAAGTGGTCCGGCTGATGTTTGTTAAACTGTCAACGAGCAATAATAACTTACAACGGCTGTTAGTGCGAGGTACTTATACATAAATATGTTAATGTTAATTAATTTATTGGTTTTTGTATAGATGCAGTGCACATCTGCAAGAAATTTAATTTTGTTGAACAGATACTTTGCAGTAATTATTTTATGGAAGCTTTGTGTCTCATACCACTGCTTCACGTCAATTCAGGTCTATCAATCTATGGGATCCATGGTCAAACTTTCTAACTACATAAACAAAATGAAGGCACGGATTTTGGACCTTCTGAAACCGATGCTCAATATCAACATCAATGTTAGGCGCATAAACAACCGAACAGTATGAAAATTGTAAATGTACAAGAGAATCATAGGGCCTGGCTTTTAAATTTCTGGTTAAAGTAGATCGGTGGGGGTTACAAATTTTTATACTAAGTATGAATTTTTGACATATTTGTTGATTTGATCTCTAAATCTAAACGTATTGTCAAACACAAGTCCCAAATCCCGCACGCTATGAACAATAGGTAAAGTTACTCCATTCATAGTTACAACTTTTTGTAATATTGTGCAAATACTGTGCAAAACTTCCAAACAAGATAATTAGGCATTTCGATGGATTAATGTTTATACTGAATATGTCCAAAATGTAGCATCTAAATCATAATTCTTATTGGCGGCCGAAGATTGGTAGTCCTGCGGCTTGAAGGAATTTATATAGTTGTATATCGCCAACGTACATGCGGATTGATGGATGGTCAACTTGATTGGGAATATTTCGGGTATACAAAGAAAATAGTAGCGGAGCCAAAACTGAGCCAACAGTTTGTCTGTGATCTTCAAGGAATCTATTAACAAGTAGGGTGGAGTAATCGGAAAGACCAATTCATTGTAAAATGCTTATTCAGGTATCGTCTTCAACACTATCAAAAATCCTAGGGAAGACCAGTAAGGCCAATATAGTAACAAAACCTCCAAGCATTGAAGTAATAATGTCTTTGTTACTTTCAAAGTTCAGTTTCAAAACAATAGTTATTTTTGGAATCAGATTGTACTGATGGAAGTAGTGTATTTTTGCTAATATCGGAAATTTGGGAAAATATTTTCTTTAGCAAAATTTACTTATTGGCCGTAAATACGTGCAAATTTATAATTGCTTTTTTTGAGAAATTCTTTCAGCTACATGAAATTTTATTTTGCTGTTTAGCGATGTTACTAGGGACTATCAGTAAAGTTGACACTGCTAGCTCATATTTAGTAGGTATAAAGTTAAAAATTGTCTGGTTAGATAGTTTCAACCTCGAGTATTAATTTCAGAAGGAGCAAAATTATTCATTATCTAATAAAATAAACGGTACATTACACGCAATCAACGTTAATACTAAATCGAATATAAATTGGTTATTCAACCCAACGCAATTAAGAAAAAATTGTGCAGTGCGCGTGTCTCTTACATTAAAATTTATTCTGAACATGAGAGCTTTGTTACGAACTTTACAAATTCTTTTAGCTTCGCCATGTATCAAGTCTGCCAACTTCAGTATTTTAAGTATTTTCGTTGCTTTAGAAAAATAAGCTTTATCAATGACATTGGGGACCCAAGCTGTAGACTATGTGAAGGGGCTATAGAGACTGCATACTATGTGAATGCAAGGCCTTAGACCCAAGAAGACAGGCAATCTTTGGGAAACTAAACATGAACCAAAAGGACTACATAGACCAACCGGCCAAGGACTTGTGTAGATTGGTACAGGGCACAAGGATTTGGTAATGGATGGAATAGGAAATGGATACAAAAAATGGTAGACAAATGCAAAGAGCCAAGAGGTTGAAGTGTTTCCGGAGACTCATATCAGAGGGCTCCCATAAAAAAAAAGCTTAGTCAAACTGTTATATGATCGGTTTTATTTTTGTCCAGCAGATTAAAATATTTATTTATTTGGACATGGCAAGAGAAGAAACTGACAAGTGCTGGTTCTAAGTTGTCTCTTTCTTCTCTCATATTCTCCTTCTAGTTCTTTTCGGATAGTAAATCATAGAAAAATATGATTTTAGCAACTATTCTTGAAAGGTTGTGAAGTCTGTTTACGCAATATTTCAAATAGGGGGTCCTTAATAAGATAAAACAAACAAGAAAACACAAGTATAAATGTAAGATGGGTGTCGACAGCATTTTATGTTTCAAATGATCAGAACGTGAGCACGTCCAATACATTAAGAATTCCTTTTATTAGATTTTGATGATGAGAGGTAACACACTCCAGCAGGTGTGCAGCAGGTAGCACTAATTCCATAGTACGATTCCACAGGAAGGGCCCACTTTTGCAGGTTGGTTTTCCTTCTTGCGGTGCCGTTATCGATAGCCTTTCATATGGCAATATCTCTTGAAATTACCAGGAGAAAGCTGAAATAGCCCTTTTCCTAGATTTGCCTGCCACTTCGAGAGCCTTGTTCGTTGAGATGTTGTCTTAACATGATTTACAAATTCACAACTCGTTAATTTGGCCAATTCTACAATTAATTGACAGAGATCATATTGAAATAAAGTACATTGGATTCGTTAAACAGAAACTTAAAAAATTGTAAAATTCCTTGTTAAAATTAAACAAGAATGTGTGTCGAAAGCTTTTGCATTTTACATTCGTATGATAACACTACGACATTTTTTCTAACAAAAGTAAAGACGATCAAATATTGTGGGAACAAATATGCCATGTACTTTGGAAAAAAAATCTTTCTTCCTTTTTTTGTAATTTAATGTGAATTACTCATCAACTTTCACTTACGCATAGGTTTCCAAAACACGCTCTTCCCACCGGTTCAAAGCTCCTTGTGTGTTTTCTGTTTCATTAAATTAATTAGCTTAACTTCAGTAAAATTGCAACAACGCAGTCTTCGCAAAATGTTCAGCTAATATTGTACGTAAATGAGACGTCGCTATTACTTCGCCGTGGAGTGAGGTTAAAGGAACTCTTTTAAAACGAATAGAGTGCGATACTAAGTGCTGGGCGTCGCACGGATTCGCTTGAATGAGACGAGGAGAATTTACGGGATAGACCAAGGTTGTTATTACTGAGTGCTCTATTTCGTTAAGAGTTCTTTCACCTTTGTTCTCTGCTATTTCCTGGTATATTTAGCGAAGATTTGCTTGTAAATAGTGACGAATTCATTGCGGTTAGAGAATCGTACAACACATGATATAAGTAGATATTATGAATGTGAACTTCTTATCCTTATCCGCATCTTCATGACTAAAGAGTGGAAAGGTATTATGGTTATATGTATTATGTAACTAAGGTTTTCCTGTGATGATTCAGTTATATACTGAACTTACTTATTTGACTAGAAGTTTTCCAAGCTGTCTGTAACATGTAATCGAAATATTGTAGAATACAATAGTGGACAGTCGATCGGTGATTTAAATTCATTGAGAAATAATATATTTGTTATTTTTGCACAAACCAATAGCACCTTTCAAACGCATCCATCTAGTGTCTATCGACAACATTGATTTAACCCAAATCTTTCTCTCCTGCGTAAGGTTTTTTTGAACCATTTTCGAGCACATATTCCCAATTCATTTGTCACAACTTGATGAACGGTGGTGTGAGACAAATTCAACTGCTCCCCGATCATTCTGACCGTCAATCGACCATATGAACGCACAAGATCGCGGAGTTTGTCGACATTGCCACCGGTTCTTGCAGTTGAAGGTCTTCCGCTGCGTGGCTCATGTCCCATCGCCTCTCTTCCTTCTGAAAATGCCTTTAACCACTGAAAAACCTAGGCTTTTGACAAAACACTGTCTCCGTAGACCTGCTGAAGTTTTGCAAAAGAGTCGGTTGCACTTTGGTCAAGTCTGCAGCAAAACCTGATAGCACACTGTTGCTCAAAATTAATGTCTTTCATTTGTAGAACGTAAACCGGGTTCACGGAAAAAACAATAACGCACAACCAAATGACTTGATCGAGTTCAAACTTGCACCGAATGCGTATTACAATGTCCCTTTCTTGCCCCTCCATGTGCCGGGCTTCCCGTTTTGACAAATCAGTCTCATTACTTAATTTACACATTTCGTAGTGATACGCCTTTTTACTTATGCACACATACACTTGTGCTAGTTATTGAGGACCCCAAACAGACAAATTTATTGATTATTTTGAAATCCAAACGTAGATTTGTGCACGATGTCCATAATGAACCTTACAGCTGTAGTGTGTACTACTATTTATTAATTGTGATGTGAGGAGTGATCTGGTTACAGTGTGTTTACTGTATTGCAATCTTTAATGTTCCTAAATGTTAATCAATTAAATATAAGATTCCTCCTAAGTAATTTATTGCCGGAAAATAAGTATGATACAATCGGACTCGCGACGATCTGCCTTGGCAATGTTCCCTCCTTTTTAACTATTGAAAATTTTTTCAATAAAAGTCCTGAGGATAAATATGATTTTATAATCACTAGTTCACATGCCCGCTTCTAAAATCTAGCTTTTTATCCAGATCCACCGTATCTTTTCCCCTACAAGTATAGAAACTAAAGAAAAAAAACTTAAAAGTGCCACAGACCGTTGCTGCTTCAAATTTTTTTCTTCTACTTTTGTTTCGACTTCGGTTGTCAGAAAATTCAAGCCACCACATGCACGTACGGGCCGCAACCAGTAGCACAGATGCAGACGTAAACATAATTTACATGTGAACGCGGTAAAAGTAGCGCACAACATAAACAAACTTCTCGACGGACCTAATAAACATTCGACACATTCTTCGGGGCATTTCTTCAAGAGTTACCGCGACGCGTCTGGTTCCCTCCATATTAATGGGTCCGTGCGACAGTCTACATAATATCTCCCATGAATAAGTTCGTTGTGCGTGCTAAGATCGTATAATTTCCGTTTATGTCTAATTCAAGTGGCTTAGTAACTGTACAGTCCGCCACAAAACTATAGAAGAATCTACAGCCTAAGCTAGCTATTCTAATTACAATTAGTAATAGCATGTAATAATTAATAAGGCAATAGATAGAACTGTATAGAAGGAAAAATCAAGAAACATGTGAATACGCTCAGCAAAAATTTATCACAACAACAAATAATTGCTACGAACTAGAATTCAAACGTCCAAGGCTTTTCATATAGTCAAAACTAAAGTTGAAGGATCATTCACAATTTCATAACATTTTTAATGCGTTTGTTTCATCTGAAAAATTATATTTTTTTGTTGGCATTTAACCGATTATGCACCTATTATATTTTTCGAGATACATACACGTATGCCCAGACTAGAACGGGGGATTACTTTGTGAAAGGCAGCCGCGCATTCGAGTCTCACTGAGAACGAGAGATATCCAGTGTATCATAAACCGAGCAAGGGTACGCAAGCAATCACGTAATACTGCGTAATTTTTCTGTACTCTCAGATTACGGTAAAAAGTACAGTTTCTTACATTCATTTTGTAGTTGCTATGCGATCCAGGAGAACGAAAAAGTAATTCTATGTAGGAAAATAAACAACGATCCCTATTAAATTAAACAACGGAAAAATAAACTCTACAATTACACAAAATAAATTGAAATTCTGACAGTTACTTTATGCAGGGTTCGAAAATACCCCTATCCGCGACCAAACAATAGTCGGGTCTGTAGTACTCAGACCGCCAATCGACGATCTGAACGCACAAAAATCCAAATTGTGTCGACATTTTCATTGGTTCTTGAAGGTGAAGGCTTGCCGCTGCGTGGTTCATGTTCCATCGACTTTCTTCCTTCTGAAAATGTCTTAGACCACCGAGAAACCTGGGTCATAGACATAACATTGTGTCTGTAGGCTTGCTGGAGTTCTGCAAAAGTTATTACAAAAAGAATAGAATCTGATCGATCCCCACCACAAGTTACACTGACAACGTATTGCATTTGCGACTAGGTAGTGAATTGTCTACGAAAGGAAATGACGATTCCAGTGATCTCTTTCTTATTCGGCTAGCATACCAGCCCCCGGCATGCAATGCAAATGTAATAAGCGTGAAAGCCCAGAGTGGATTTTAAATGAGGAGTTTTGGTGTCAAGCGCGTTAATAAAGCAATATTGCCCTTTGTTTATGGCGGTGCAAAAATTTGTCTTCGATGCCTTCCAAATCGATTTTATGACGTGCCAATGTTGGTTTCGTACATATAAGTCAAAGTAATATTTGTATTAGGTGCATTCGAAGTTATACGAAATCCAATATACAAGCTATCTTACAAAAAAGAAAGACGAGTCCGTACCGTCTTTATTTATAGGCCGTTTTTAATAATTGAAACGGAAAATTAAGTGGCTGGATGTAGGCTATAAAATAAGCTGGTAAAACTATTTATAGCCTTTGAACGTTTTGAGGTTTTAGGGTCAGTTTTTTTAAAATTAGACTATGCTTTCTGTTATGATTCTGATGGAGAATTTTTTTCTGAAAACAGCAATGTATCACAAGTATACCTTTAAATAAGAAAAAAATTCAATAAAAGTAACAATATAATTATTTTGTCGTCTGTAAAATATCACTAGCATTGGAAACAAACGACGAGAACCAAACGGGAATCGAAGTACAATGTGATAACTTAGTAAATCAAGTTGTCTGAAAAAAACAAATGCCTCCGATCTGTCAAGTTGATTTTCTTGCTAAAATGAACGAACAACGTTTAGACATGCTTTGAGTTTATTTTGAATGCGGTGGTAATACTTATCGAGCTGCAAAACTTTATTAGCAGCGTTATCCAAACAGAGATCATCCAAGTCGATCCAAATTTCAACGATTAGTGAAGAATTTACGCATAGCGCTTTCAAAAAGCTGAAGAAATGCAGCGTCAACATCGGGAAGAAAATCTACGACTCAACGTACTTCTAAGTGATGAAGAAAATCACTGGACTTCCACTAGAGAGATAGCTGCTAATTTAGGAACTTCCAAGGATACTGTACAGCGAATTTTGAAACAAAAGAGAAAGCAAAAGCGTATATTCTGAACGCCGGACGACATTCTGTCGTTTCCTTTTAGACCAAATTCAAGAAGATCCATCCTTCTACCAAATAATTTTATGGTCAGATGAGTGTGGTTTTTCCAATAACTATACATTCGACCGAAACAATCATCGTTATTGGGCTCGGGAAATTACGCATGTGACGGTGGAAGGCCATTTACAGCACAGATTTTCTGTAAATGTCTGGTGTGGCATCTTAGACAGTAAACTCATTCGGGCTATTTTTATTGATGGTAAACTAGACCAGCATAAATACCACGGAATTCTGCGCGAAGATCTGGAAAGTTTTCTTGAAGAGCTGAGTTTCGGAATGTGATACATCAGGATGGTGCAACCCCTCATAACACCCTTCTGGAGTATTTAACCAGAAGATTTTTCGATTGTTGGATTGGGACATATGGACCCATTTCTTGGGCGGCACATTCGCTAGACATTACTCCAATGGACACTTTTCTTTGGGGATATCTTCAAGATCAAGTTTATGTGACGCCTCCAGGAGATAGAGATATAATTTAACGGTTGAGATTCAGTTTAAGAAATAAAATTACTGTAGCTTGCCAGAGAGTTCCTGCCGAAATGTTATCCAATGCAACATATGGGGTTATGCAAAGATGCCGCCAATGTTTGGCACAAATTGGACCACAATCTGAGCATAGACGATAATATATAATTTTTTACCTTTTCTGTCATTCCATTTTGTTTTCTTTAGAGTTTTCCTATCTAAACATTGTTATTAAAACAGCAAAGCGTCGTTAGTATTTCGATTCGCAAAGCGTCTGAACAGAAATAAACAATATTGCCAACCGACAACTACTGTTCTCCATCAGGTAGCCTCGGTAACGCACCACATTCGAGATTTATGTCATTTACGCCTACCATCGTATTCACAGCCCGATCACGGAGCACTCGCCGTACGCGACAAGGATAGAACCGGGTGCAAGAGACGGAGCGAGCCGCAGATAGATCAATAAAATCATAGCGCGCTTCTCCATTACCGGCGTTGGGCAACGGACACATCACAGAGTTACATAGTTACATACCCGTGCACACACACATAGGGTGGATACACGTAGAGGTTATTGGCATCCGCGGGATTACTTCATTGTTTCATTCGCTCTCTTTGTTTCTTGCCTATTTCGTTCAACTAGTTTTGCTCTTGTGGTTTTGTTAAAGTGGAGAATGAATTAATTATTGTTATTAAACGTAAGTTACATTTTGTCATATTCTAGACATTGTGTCTAAAAATGATGGGAGACACACCATTAGATATACAGTATGTATGGATCACATATGCAGATTCGTGGAGATGCGACCGACGACTTCTTCACTGCATTAGGAGTAATAGACGACACTAGAAACAGCAGGCGGACCTCTTCATCTACGTATACTTTAAATATCTCGAGCAAATTAAGAATATGGAATGTTAGTTGGTATAATTAATACTTATAGTGCAGTTCAAATTTTGACGGAAGTATTGCTCTTATGGAAATCATACCTCACGTTGCCAAATCTACTTAGGTAATTAATTTTCCACATGTTGTCGCTCCGAACACTATAGTAAATGTCATGTTGGCAACTCATAAAAGTCAATCTGTGAATCTATCGTGGAAAGATTTGTATTTATTTATTTGTATTTGTATTTATTGGAGGAGCGTAGAGACCGAACCAGAGGGTGTGCACAGTTGAAATGTTCAGCGGATGCTGAGCATATATGGCTAACTATACCTGCAAAGTTTCACGCGATTCTGC
>JARFOC010109463.1:0-11778 GCA_031763485.1 Osmoderma eremita | reverse complement strand
AGAACGGGAATCCACGTATTCCCGAAACACGTGTCGTCCCGAATTAATTAATACTTGTGCGGGAGGAGTAATCCGAAATATAACATCTTTATTATTCCTGTTATTAACATTTTTATTCCTGCTCGCTGTATTTATTTTTACTTATTGAGGCTACTCCCTCTTATTTCGCCGATTGATTATTAATTCCTTTTTCTTTTCCTCTGTATTTAATTCTTTTCTGTATTTTTCAGTATTCTTCTTTCCTGTATTTTGCTTTATTTTTTTTTTGTCCTTTGTATGGAATAATCTGTTGGACATCAACAAAATTATTTATTTATTATTTTTTCAATTAACGCTTCTATCTTTAAATCCTCTCTGATGTTCCATTTCTTATCGTATCTCGTCTTGTTCTTCCCTCCATTCTCCTCAGGAATCTCATCCCAACCGCATTTATTTTTTTATTTTGATCTTCACTGCTGCACGTCATTGTCGGTCTCGCAACATTTTCTTTACTACTTCGGCCTTCATGCCCTTCGAAATCTCTTGTCTTCCCAAAAATTTCGATTTCATGCTATAAAACATCTTTCGTGCTTTTCGTGTTATTTCATTTAGTTCTTTATCTAGTTTACCATTCTCTTCAATATCTGATCCCAAGTGTTTTTTTTTAATATTTCAACCTGTTCTATTTGTTAATCACCATTATATTGTGCGTTTTATTGATCCGAGCTACATTTAAATTTTTTTGGTGTTAATTCCACATTTATCTTCTTCAAATCTTTATATATACCTTTATTTATACCTCGAAGTCAAATTGTAGATTTTCCTCCGTTTCATCTAATAGTAGACCCATATCATTCCCAGACATTAATTCATTTATTTGTATCTCCTTCATTTTCCCACAACCCAGTGTCAGATTTCTAATTATATTGTTTACCCCCTTTATTCCTTCATCTAATTTCTATATTTCCTATATTATTCATACTCCTCAACTGTTTGCATAAAAATTCTCAAACTTGGTAGGTTCCTTATTATTATTTTTTTAATAAATGGGCAATTTATTTTTTATTGCAATAATCATAAAAACAGTTGCCATTTTTCAAAATACATAAATGATCATTGCATTTAATGCAGTAGACATTTGTTTTGAACTTGCACCCTTCATTCTTGCACCTACTGTTTTCTCTTTTAGAATCGTAAATTGGCAAGTGATTCTGACCGTCATGCCTGGCATATACCAAAAGTTGCCTTTCCCTTGGTCTTTTTGAGGGACCGGGCTCTTGACTTTCTAAAGAAGTTCGTCCCAGTTTAGGGAAGGTCTTCTGTAGGATTAAGGTTTCGACTACTGATGTCCGAAAAGGCGGTAAATCTAAGATTTTCTTTTGTTCCACTCCAACTGCCTTCGCTTCTTTTCTGTATTCGAACCACGAACAGACCCAGTGCCAGATCTATGGCATGTGTGATCATACGAACAGTCCACTTTCGCGAGCGTGCATATGACCTACAAATGCTTAGTAAAAAAATTCAGCATCAAGCATCCTCACTAAGTAAATCCTCTATCAATTCTTTCATATTTCTCTTTCTCTTGTACAATAGTAGGCTTGCAATTTCCAATTTTATTTCAACAAAAGCCTTAAATAAGTGTTATGAGCGTCGAAGTGGTGCACTTTTTAATAGCAACCTATTTATGGGTAATTAAAAGAAACGCACCACATAAAATATAACCACCGCGATCTGTCAATAAAATTATATTGAAGGAACTACCAAAAAATAATAATGTGTTTTTCATTAAATCCACATGGGTTTATGTGAAGCTGCTGCCATCATAAGTGTTATAAAATGTGATTGTCAAATAAAATGAATAAAAGATCTCCTCAATACTAAACATATTTATTGGAACAACATACTTCAAAACATATCCACTGCCCTCAATATTAATTAAATCAATTGTGCAAGGCAAATTTGTAACTTGTTACTATTATTATACATATACGCGATTTACTTGCTGGAACATTGGCTCACTTACTTCATCAATACCTCACACGTTAGTAAATTACATGCTATCTAAACCTCTTTACTACTTCACCAGAGTATCAAATATAAAGCATCTATGCTTAGTATTTTCAGTATAAAATATTTATCGCTTTCAAATTATTTTATTCTTCATATCATATCTCAATCTATATTTATGCGTTCAATTCATTGAATGGGGGAATAAGTAGGTTATATTATATTTAATGAAACTTGAATCAATTGATCAAAAGATGAATGTATATATGTATTTACATTGTTAATTCATTGTGAATTAAAAAAACTCTTATCTTCAATCCTCTAGATATGATGGTAGACTATAAAGAAATCAGTTTATATAACCCAATTTTCAAAGATCATGTTTATAACCCATATTTTATTTTTAAAATTAGTTTTGTTCCATTGTAACTTTGTATAAATCATGTAAATGAGTTCAATAAAAAGCATACTGAAATATTTAAATTAAAATTATTCATAATGTAACTAGAGAGATGTGATTTGACTTTCATATACACACCAACTCACATTAATACTTCTTGATAAGATTTCTATAAATATTTATCAATGTGTTAATATTTGTCATGTATTATACAAAGCGAGTTCTAATTGCGAATACAAATATTATTATTAGATAGTATTTAATACCGTTTTAGTTAGATACATGTTTATCTTCCACTTTCCTTATCCCTTCCCAGCTTGCAATTTTTAATAAGATATTTCCTTGTAATGCACTGAAAAAAGTATATGTAATGTATAATTCAGCCTCATCTACCATTTACAAACGTCGTAAGGTGCGAATGCAAAATTTCCTCCATTCTTTTCTATCTTAACACTTCAGTTTCTGTCTAGATCAGATTTCTTTTTCCAATATTTTCCCCATTTCTGAATCCCACGTTCTTGTAAAGGGCGCCTTATTATTTTTTGTCGTTTCCTACCTTGCTTTCACTTTCCTGTTATTGTTCATTTTTGTTATAACACCCAATCACAAGAGCTGTTTTGATTCGATTTTTGCTTGTGTAGGACCACATTTAATTTGTTTCATAATTCCTGTTTTTATAATACGGGTCACTTGTCGTAACACCAACTGTTAATGTCAAATATTTTATTTAGCATGCTTGTATTTTGTTGTTTAGGGTTCCATTCATTGTCCAAGCTTCGCGAAACCATAATTAATGAATATTTTTATTTTTGTTTTTGTTGCTGATACTTCTTTCTTCCGTAAGTTTTATTCAGTTCGGTTATTGCCGGATTAAAGCTAATTTGACTGTATGTATGCTATTGATCCTAGATACTTACATTATGCACACGACCAAGTTATCAATAGACGAAGTTCTTACAAATATTGCCATGACACAAAAGCCAAAGATGGAGATAATTTTGAGGCGAATGGAAAGATATTATTACAAAGGGACAAAATTTGGGAATCAGCTAGAATTATTTAAAAAAATGGTGCTTCTTAAAGATACACAAGGAGGAGAAATATTGAGACGCAACTCAAGTCATCCTAAAAAATCCTCAAATGTATTTAAAGCTAACACATATATGATGAAGAAAATAGTGCCTTGCTCGAAATTAATAACACTGGTCAACAAAATTTCAGATTTATTTTGTCCCACGAAGTGGGTGAACTTAGTAGTACTTTTTACACTTATTTCATATCTGTTTTCAGAATTTTTCTATCAGGCAGGGTTTCAGATTGACAAAGCAATGAAACTTTGCGAAAATATATATTATAATGTGTATAAATCATGAAAAAAAGTGATATATTTGCTTGGAAAATGTGCTGATATATGACATTCGCCTGTACTTTGCATCAGAAGCATCTCTCTTCAGCGTCCAGCAATAGTCTGCCAACATAGCAGGGCCCCATTTGCCTCGGTATCTCTTCTCCATGAGTAGAATGTCCTAGTGAAACCTTTCGCCATGCTCGTCACTGACTGCTCCAAGGTCTTTTGAGAAAAAGTCCAAGTGGGAATCAAGAAAATGTATTTTTAGACTCAAGTTGCAACCCATGGCTTTATATGAGGCCAGTAGAATCAGTAGATTGTTAACAATCTCTACGTAGTTTTCGGCTTTACAATTTCCCAAGAAGCCTTCGCAAATTTCCTTAAAAGACACCCATGTTGCTTTTTCAATTCCATTCACCGCCTCAACAAATTTTTCATCTCTAGGTAGCTGTCTGATCCGGGGTCCCACAAAAATACCTTCGTTTACCTTAGCATCACTGATCTTAGGGAACTTACTCCTCACATATCCAAACCCACTGTTAGTTTTATCCACACCCTCGACAAAGTTTTTCTTCAACCGAATCTTAATGTGCAAAGGAGGCAAATAAATTTGTTGAGGATCAACAAGTGGGGTACCAATGATATTCTTATTTCCTGGTGTCAGTGAAGTTCGTTTTGGCCACTCTTTCTTTTTATAATGTTTTTTTCCTATCCCGACTGTCCCATTCACAGAGGAAACGACAATACTTTGAGTAACCGTGTTGCATGCCGAGCAAAAGTGAAACAACTTTCAAATCGCCACAAATATTCCACTTTAAGTCGTTATACTTAACTTAAGAAGCTTCATGTTGTCATAAGATTCTTTCAAATCGCTTGCATGAACCAAAGGAACAGAGGGGAACTTATTTCCATTGTCGTGTACTACCGCTTTTAAGCTCAATTTGAAAGAGTCAATGAACAAACGCCATTCATCTATACTATATTCATGACCAAGCGTCTTCATAACAGAACGGACGTCATTACAAAATACAAGTCGTTCTTCCTTAGAGAAGAAATTCTCAAATTGTGCATGGCGATTACGAAAAGAGCAACATTTGTTCCAGTCTGAAGAAGATTCCAGTCTTTTAATCTGGAAGCTAGAAGTTCGGCTTGCTTCTTAGACAGCTTTAAGTAGCGGACGAGATCGTTGAGGTCTTCTTGACTTAGAAGATGCGGCACACAACAAAACGAATCAGGTTGAAATGTTGGATCCAAATCTATATTGTCGCCTGCAAAACTGTCTTCGTTTACTTCGTCATCAGCACTTTCATCGTCACTTAGTGTCATGTTTTGTGGAGGTTTAGGCACAGGTAATTCCAAATTGTGAAGTACTGGTATCAGTGCAGATGGAATATTAGGATTTTTTAAAATACGTTTGCACATTTTTGCTACGCATATTTAGAGTTCTTACCTGTACATACCTCGTACACTTGCTATCAACAGTCCATTACCAATTAATCTCTGCTTTAATATTTCCCACATCATATCTCTTGGGACATTGTCATAGACATTTTAAAGATCGAAAAAGTAAGAAAGTTAAATAAAATTTATTTATAATTAAAAGTGTTGCAATTATTGAAATGTACCTCAAAATAAGGATTGATGATTTCTAGTTCTACTAAACTACAACTAATTGGAATGGTTTTCGTGCAAGCCCTTAATTTGTTACAAAGTTATGCTGAGAATTCCCCTGTTAACACTAGCCCTGAAATAAATCATCACACCACCACCACCTCAGCACACTTTATATTTAGTTCCAAAATTGTTTTTGCTATAATCATAAATCCACCGACTGGTCCCTTGTTTTTCACTTGTGAAATATCGAGGAACGTCAGTGTATTTACGGCAGGAATAGAACGATTTTAAATCTTAAATGTTTGTTTTTCACGCAATCCAGTCGAAAAATCGATAGCAGCAATTCCGGATAACAGGCGTGTAATATAGGAAACATGAAAGCTCGTGTCTGGCGGAGAAACTAGCGAGTGGTGGCGGTGTGGGTGGTGGCATACTTTAAATAAAATTCCCCAAGAAGAACAGAAAAATGCGAAGGAAATCGTTCGTTTGCGTCACTTCACACTCCACTTATCTTCTGGGGCGTAAAATTTCAATAAGTTTTAAATTGGTCAGCCGTTCACAATTGCATTTTTAATTAAGTCGGTTAAATAGATTCGATCAGAAATTCAATCTCTTTCAATTCAATACAAGACCAAGCCTGCTTTTATTTATTTTACTTTTCGAGCTAATTCACTATCCATTAATAAAGTAAAGATAGCAAGGACTGTGGGGCAGCACGATAAACACACTGTTCGGATTACTCCTCTCGCACAAGTATTAATTAATTCGGAACGACACGTGTTTCGGGAATACGTGGATTCCCATTCTCAAGTCCGGCACCGAATGTCTTTCGAGTTTCCTGGAACATATGCACTAACCTTCCCCTCTCCTTTCACTCCCTCTACCATCTATTCAAAGAAACACAAGCAACATTTTTCCCACTCTCGTCTCGACTGGTACAATTCCAAGAGGCGACCGCCTACGTCTACGAAGACACGTTGTTTAATCGTTCATGATAAAACAAAACCGAAACAAGTGCTGAGTGACGACCGCAACGCTGTTTGACGGCACGTTTTTAACCGTTAAAATTAAATGAAACTGCTGACAAAGAGATCGACGCCGTTTTAAAGCATGTTTTGTAACGATTCAAGAGATTGATGTTCTAATATAAACCGATTCATAAGCATCTAACTCGCGTGTGTATGTTACCGATTTCATTAGTTCTAAATTTTCTATATTTTTGCTTTCTATATGTTGCTTGTGTTTCTTTGAATAGATGGTCGAGGGAGTGAAAGGAGAGGGGAAGGTAGTGCGTGTGTTCTAGGTTAAGCGAAACTCGAAAGACATTCGGTGCCGGACTTGAGAATGGGAATCCACGTATTCCTGAAACACGTGTTGTCCCGAATTAATTAATACTTGTGCGGGAGGAGTAATCCGAACAGTGTGTTTATCCATTAATAGATGGATGATATATTAATGTTGCGAAAATTGTTCTTATCAGTTTTCTAGATGATATTGCTGGAAATTTGGTTTTCTTAAAATCAAATTCTTAAGATTTGTAAAGCCGGGTCCACACTAATAAATATTTACGTTGTACGAAATATTTTCTTTACTGTTTATTGGCTATTTATTTTATTAACTTTACCAATAAAATAATAACAAAAATTATTTGCACCTTCTCCACATCCTCCATAACCTTCTATCTATATAGTCATTTTCGTCTATTTGCCTTTCTTCCATAGTTTCCCAATCCCAGTCTTTCGCAGCCGTCCTCATTTTCTTCTGTATCTCGGTGTTCATTTCCAAGCTTGCTGTTGATTGACTTCTTGCAATCGACGCATGTATCTATAGCATTTTTTTTTCTTTACTGTATCCACTTTAAAAATAACAACACTACGCAACCGTTCGGTGTAAATCATTTTCATGTCTGTTAGAAATCGAGAAAATGCAGGAATGTGGTGCATTTTACGCTTCGAATATAATTGTGTGCAAATATTCATAGGTATGGATCCAGCTTAAGATAGTTTAAAGATTTGCACCGATGTCATAAACAAAAATTGCGAAAATCCTTACATGTAAGGTATGTAAATCTAGCAGCGTTTCACGCTTACGTCGTGGGTGTGCGTGTTGAATGACCAATTATTACGTAACTGATGCAGTAAACAATTCAATTGTGTTGCAAGAGATCACATATTCAGTAGAGACATTAATTGATGTGCATGCAATATAAGTGGTGAGAAGAAGTACTAATTCAATCAACTTGTTTACGTTAACTCTTTGCAAATACATATATAAAATAAGTGTTGTCGTTTATAATTATCAATAATTTTTTAAGGTCATCGTGAATGATATTCTTGTACTTACGAAGCTTGAAAGGTCACACCAGCCACAAGTAAAAATAGAAAGTGCAATCACTGCATCCCGTAAACATTTGGACGTATTATTTTCTAAATTATTAAAGGCGAATATTGTTTTTGCATGATAATACAATGTATTGTGTTAATTGTAATGATAAGGAGTTTATTATTAGTTATCCGCGGGATTGCTTAATCCAACAAGCACCATGTACCCTCTGAGTAATGATGTACTAAAATACAACATCCATAGATGATACAATAAAATCCAAATTATTGTAATAAAATATATAAATCTATTTCTGTTTACGTCATATCTCAGTTTGGCGTCGTCCCATGCTTGTCCGTTGTCACTGTCCACGAAAGAAATATCCATAATTGTTGTAAGTTCAGAATTTTATTATATACGACAACAGTGAAGTTCTGAACTTACAACAATTATGGGTATTTCTTTCGTGAACAGTGACAATGGAAAAGGTTTGTTAATGGTAAACAAGTACACTTTGTCAAAATAGGAGGTATTGAAGAGTGGCGAAGTGTTTTGGCGTTATACAGAAAATCTATAAATTATGCTGCAAAACTGTTTACGGTTGGTACCGATAAGTTAGTCAGCAAAAACCAGCTAAAATATAATCATGAACAGACTGAGAGTAAATTAATCCGAAAGGTGATTTCAAGTGCACGTAAGCGTGAAGCCGTTGAAGATATTTTTGAAATTTAAAAAATTATACTTCGTGAGTTGGCTAAGGAATTGTCAGAAACGATTACAGAACCAGATTTAACTTGTGAAATTTGTACTACGCAAGGAGAAAGTGTCTTCAAGCGGCGCTACCACAATATACGACAAGAGCCCATAACATAGTGTCAAACCAAATAAGAATGAAAATTTTGTTTTTATAAACTGCCCGGTGAGCAATATGTGTGAAAATGTGTTTGTCATCTCTTGCTCACTCAAGGAAACCTTATCGCGACCTGAATGTTGGTATTCATAGACGCATCTTGCTAAGTTGAGAAAGAGATGAGAAGCCGTCGGGTTACCGACGCGCTATTACGTCAATGTTGGAATGACGTATGCATGACGTTTTGTTCCGTTGAACTAATTGTAAGAGTTTGCTTAGGTGGCAAATGTGAAATGCGAAATATTCGAATTGAACTACGCTCTGAATTTTATTGCGCCAATTACCCCTCTTCTTACCTATGTATTTTCTTAGAAGGAAAGGGTCACTTTCAGTGTTACTTTGTGCTAGTCGTGTTCAATATTTTTAACGAGATGACTTCCAAAAGAACGTTCTTTACTAGCGATGAGAAAATATATTTAACAGAACTAATTAATAAACATAGGGGCAAACTTCGTTTATGATAGGGTGTACAGTACTTTGACTGATACTACCAGTATCACCAATAACTCTCTACAATATTTACCTCTATTAATATTACAAGATAAACAAAAACATATGTATATATATATATGTATCTGAATTCAGCCGCTAGCATAGAAACGCAATGTCATGCATAATTTTGTAATTGGAGGTATGGGTAAACCACGATGATTTATTTGTTGTTCATTTGGATATGCCAAATTCAATAAAATACCTTGAATGGTTAGTCTTGAAAAACGGTACCGTTGTAACAATTCGGTGTTACTATATTTTTCGAGAGGGTGTTCTATATCTCTGAGGAATAGGTAAGGGAGCTACCAGCAGGCCTCAACTTTTACTCACTTTTGACTCAATTATGAGTTGGGTTTGAGGAATAGATGAGTTGCTAACTGTTTATGAATTCCGAAAAGTGAGAAATCGGCGCTATGAGTATGAGATGAGGATGAGGAGGCCTTAAGTCGCGTCTATGAATTTGGCTCTTAACGAATAGAATACGAGACGAAATGGGATTGATAGAACCTAACGTAGTTAGGAGGAATTTCAGTACCGTCTCGGATACTACCAGGAAGTCGGTGGAGGTCATTTCCGACATTTGGTAATTGATGATTTAGCATTAACAACTATGAATCTCCAAATACCAGAAGTAAACAATTTTATACAGATAAAGAAAAGTTTTATTTGAAATGGCCCGTTTCAATGTATTATTGCTACAACGTTGCCAAATCGGACCGATAGAGAAGCCCGCTAGAGTATAGAGCGTAGAATATCTTACATTGGCAAGCAGGGCGCTTTCATCACATATGTGTTTCGCTCCTATTTACAGTTGATTTCCCAGCCCAGTACCACGCGACTACTACTAACGAAACAAATCTAGGTTTAAAAAGTTCATAAATTACAAAGCATTTCACAATTGGGCGCGTTCTCCATTACGTGTTTGTAATCTTCCACCAAATTTCATGCTCTAGAATATTACTAAGTAGTTGCAAGTATTTAAGCATTTAGTAGAATTGATTTGGAAGCAGTTGGACGAATTTCGCCGTTATACATAACGCTTCCTATAATACGTAGTGTTAAAATAAAACAGCAAATGCCTTCCGTCTCCATCTCGAAGCTTAAGATTTTTCTCTCATGTGTAACACAGAAACGCCTGGAATACGTACATTCCCAGTTGCAATACTACTAATTTTAATCACGTTGTTTCCACCATAAGCACTTAAAATAGTATTTACGTCGTACAGCGGACGCGAACGTCTTCACTGGAATGCTCCAAGAAAACACGTGCGAATCGCGTACTGTTTAACGTCAAACGCGCGTAACCAATCGCAGCGATTTGCAAACATCTGAAATCCCGGATCCATTATTCCATACGCGTTCCTGACTTTCCGATTTCGACTGTTTCGAATCGTACCTACATCAACGCCCTAGTAAATATATGCTCGCCATATACTTAGATAATAATGTCGGTAGCATATCAACTGACACCTTCATTCACAATTCATTATCTAAAAATTATTGATGTGAGAGTTATAGGGTGAATGTTATATGCCCAGTGACTGAAATCTCTATATGAATTTTAACAATTTGTTGAACTGAAACTTAGCTGTAATTGATTAATCAAACAATTTTAAAAATACTTATCGTCTCTATAGTAACGGAGTTTTTAAATAAATCTGCTGCCGGCTATTGCAGGGGCATCGACTGACCTGGAGTTATAAGGTGGTAAGGCCTCCTCTTGATGCAGATATACGTTACCCAGGCTAATCTCTTACCAGATGTAAAGTAAGAAGTGCGACAGTATAAGGTGCCAGTTACATTGTTATAGTTTTAAGTTAAAAATACCCCTTACCACCTTGTTGAGTAAAGAACTCGGTATACGTATTTCGGAAACTAAGTTGCCATCCTCAACAGAAAACCACAAAGGAAAATAATATCAGACGTAGCACTCCGAGAGCAATCCAACTCCTAGAACGCCACTAGTAACATTGAATGGTACTAGTAGCGTTCTAAGAGTTGGTAACATTGAATGTTACTAGTAGCGTTCTAAGAGTTGGATTGCTCTCGGAGTGCTACATCTGACATTATTTTCCTTTGTGGTTTTCTGCTGTGGATGGCAACTTAGTTGCCGAAATACGTACACAGAGTTATTTACGCAACAAGGTGGTAAGGGGTATTTTTAACTTAAATTTATTTTAAGTCACCCTATCCTATACCTACACCTTGTTATAGTATTGAACTGATTTGGCATTTACTCGATGAAGATCCATATTGAAATAATTTAAAAAAGCAAACTACTGTTTACAATCTTCTCTTTACTCACAAATACTGTTTTGTCACACAGTCTGATAAAGTCTCTATGTGGCCAAACAATGTTGTCACTATATTTGCGAGTAAAGTAAAGACTGTAAGCAGTAAGTACCTTACTTATCATAGTATTTTATTTTTCTTTGATATTAGAGAAAATTTGTTACGCCTATTTGCAATGCATTTATTGTGTCTATTGTTTCTCTGTCGTCTTGAGTTGTGTGCGATATGACGCGCCGCGCTTGTAAGGATTGATTCCGTGTAACACCGGGTGACTATGGGGCAATCACTCTTACTGTATGTACACTCGTGGCCACACAAAAGTTTCCCACCGACAAGTAAGTTTTTAGAAGTTTTTACAGTGTACGAGTGTGTTTATACTAGTCGGCATCGGGTAGTGGAACGTGACGATGTTTT
>JARFOC010109452.1:0-11779 GCA_031763485.1 Osmoderma eremita | reverse complement strand
TTGGGAATGTACACCACCCTGACCTCCGTCCAGCTCGTTGGTATATAGTTCCAAGCAAGACTAGCTCTGAAAAGTCTGACCAGGTGAGGAATTAGGACAGTGCTTCCCTTTTGCCGCTTGGCCCCGCGAGGAGGTGTATCAACTCTCGAGAGATCATTCATCATCTGACAACCTGGGAAGTGGTTCTGTGCAAGAAGCTCTAACGTTGCCTTTCCTGAGTCCGTAAATGTGCCCTCTGTTCGTTTTAGCGAGCCCAGCATCTATTGAGGGAATTGTGTGGATCCTTACAGTGTCAGGTATGTTTTCAAGTCTCTGACAAAACTTCCTTCATGACTCTCCCTTGGCTCTTCTAACCGCTTTGTTATACTCCGTTAGAACCTGTCGATATCTGCCCCAGTTGCCTGATGTTTTAGCCCGGTTAAAGAGAGTGCGGGCTTCTTTCCTGCGGAGGCTAGGGTTTTGGTTCCACCAAGGTGTGCCTCTCTTGTCTCTTTTCACAGGTGTTTAGTAGAGTGACTTCCAGTAAATTACGAAAGAAAGGCATGGATGTCTTCTGAAATCCATTTTAAGAAGGCTGGCTTTGGTAAGGAAGATGATGAGGAAGACACAATTCGGCTTGCTCACTTAGAGAGAGATTCCCGGATGGAAATGAAGGATTACTTGTTGAACTAAGGCAAGATTTTCAAACGTGTACTGAATTGTTGAATATTCAGAATGTATCATTCGATGTTTTTCGTGAAATAGACAGCAATTTCTTAACCACAGACTATCCCACAGACCAAGACATACTTGAAAGTGTATAAACTGCTGTGAATCATGACACAGTAGGGGAAAGTGATGAAGAAATTGTCTAAATACAGTCACATACACAGATCGTACAAGCGTTTAAAACTTCAGGTTTTATTTCAGATTTTACTTACGCATTAGTCAATAAAAAAATATATGAATTGAGCAAGACGGTTGCTCAACAAAAATTTATTACTGATTGCTTTTCTAAAATAAACTAAATTAATGTATAGTTCGATTTAGTTTCCAATATATGTAGATATGTATATTCATAACTATGTACAAACTTTATACCTATGTATTTGTATTGTACCTCGTATTAAATAAATTACACACTGAAATTAAAAATCCTTCTAACTCGAATTTTTTCTGGGACTTTTGGCTCTTCGAGTTAGGGGAGTTCAACTGTATTATAAATAATCTATATATTATTTTATAAAGTTAACAACTTGTACTTATAAGAAAACTTAATAGAGAAATGCAAAAACATTTGGAGTACATATTTGAAAATAGATGTAATTAATACAGTACAAAAAGTACAAAGTACACGTGTTGGTTACCGTATCGTTTTGAATTTGAAGTTTTGTATCCATAATATAACTGTATCATGTGTTGTGATCTTAGTGTTTATTGTCAAAGAGGGCGAGTTGATTTACTTTAAGTTGTAGCTTTTCAACTTACTTTCATTCAATTTGTCCTCGATTTGGTTTGTTGTGAAACTATTGAATATATACTTTTTGTCAATATTGTAACCTAAACGACTCAACGTAAACGCAATATTTTCAACATCTGCTTTGGATCCTTTACGTGGGTCTGCGTCGTTAAAATCTACCTCGTTGAATATTAGTACTATTCCTTGATCATTCCCATTTCGTGGGTATTCTAAGTCGTTTGGATAACCATCTTCGGGCTCAGTATATTTTGAGCTTGTGTCGTAATCTGAAAATGTGATTAATGTATATAGGAAAAAAAGTACATATCGCCGAATAAGCCGGTCGCTATTTCATCTTGAGAGCATGAAATGTGGTTGAGACAATATCGCTGCATTCACATAGTATTAAAGAGCTGGCGACAGAGCTGACAGGGTAGGTCTCAGTTTAAATTGTTGCTCAATATACATATTAAATTCAAGGGGTCAGTCAGAGCGCCCATTTACAATTTAAACTAATGTGAATGTAAATTACGGCCTCCTAAATATAATATACACTTTCAGTATAAACGGCCTTGCGTATCTTTAGTTCAAGAATTTTTTTTTGTTTCTCATATAGTACCAACTTACGATGCTTTTTACATGTGGCAAGTCACACACGTGAGTTGTGTAAAATTCCGTTCAATGGTTTTAAATGGAAAGCTGGAGCCACTGTACTATTGTATGTCATTTCACGAAAATCGTTGACGCGCAGGGCCGGATAGACTATCATCATTTACGTAGGAGACAGTGGTTTAAATCACGGCCCCATTAGCTTGAATGACGACCTACCCTATGTAAGTACCGGTTTACACAAACGGCGGGATAGCGTTGTGGTAAGAGCGCTAGGCACGTGTACAGGATGCCGGGGTTCGAATCTCCCTTGCGGCAGCCGATTTTTCTAAAGATCGGTTGCAGCAGGGGTGGTCGATACCACTCCCGGTACCCTTCAGTGTTCAGGATTAAATCAACACTGCTACTCTCTACGGCGAGGAGAGGCAGTAACAAGCCATACACTTCACATACACACACGTACACCAACCTATTGTAGAGTGATACAATAGGCCTCAAAGGGCGCAGTGTTAAGTCTTTGCATTAGGATACAAATAACAATAACAATAACCGGCTTACACGAACGTAGAATACGCAGGGTGCTGCAAGCGGCGTATTGCACGCTTGAATGTATGAGGTGTGCAAATTAAGTAACGAGACTGACAACGTACCGCTTGATATGGCAACATGGGGAAGCACGGGACATGGGGGGGGGGGGCGACAAGTGGATATTGTAATACGCGTTCAGTGCAAGTTTGAACTCAATCAAGTCATTTGGTTGTCGGTTGTCGTTTCTTCCGTGAACCCGGTTTTCTACGTTCTACAAATGAAAGACATTAATTTCGAGCAACGGTGTGTTATCAGGTTTTGCTTCAGACTTGGGAAAAGTGCAACAGAAACTTTTACAAAACGTCAGCAGGCCTACGGAGACAGTCTTTTGTCAAAAGCCCTGGTTTTTCGGTGGCTTAGGGCATTTTCAGAAGGAAGAGAGTCCATGGGACATGAGCAACGCAGCGGAAGGCCTTCAACAGCAAGTACTGATGGCAATGTCGACAAAATCCACGATCTTGTGCGTTCAGATCGTCGGTTGACGGTCAGAATGATCGGGGAATAATTGAATTTGTCTCACACCACCGTTCATCAAATTTTGACCAATGAGTTGGGAATGAGAAAGATCTGTTCGAAAATGGTTCCAAAAAATTTTTCGCAGGAACAAAAGGACATCAGGAGAGAAAGGTGCATTAACTTTTTGGAATCGATTGAAAATAATGAAAGTTTTTTGGAACGTGTACCCACTGGTGATGAGAGTTGGGTGTTTAAGTATGTCCCGGGAACAAAACACCAGAGCATGGAGTGGCACACTTCAGGCTCTCCAAAGCCCAAGAAAGCAAGAATGAGCAAATCAAAAATCAAGAGCATGCTGATTTGTTTCTTTGATAGTCAGGGAATCGTTCACAAAGAGTTCGTGCCTCAAGGTCAGACAGTTAAGTAACATTTTTACCGAGAGGTTCTCGAAAGACCCCAAACAAGGGTCATGCGTGTGTGACCAAACATCAAGAACGATTGGATCCTGTATTATGACAATTCGTCTTGTCAAACAGCAATTTCCATAATTGGTTTTTTGGCTAGTAAAAATATTTATGTGGTTCCTCAGCCTCCTTATTTACCTGACTTGAGTCCTTTTGATTTTTTCCTCTTCCCAAGATTGAAAATTCATATGAAGGGACATCATTTTGGGACACTCGAAAACATTCAAACGGCTGTAACCGCCCAGCTAAAGGCGATTCCAATATCCGAGTTCCAGCACTGCTATGAGGAATGGAAGAATCGTCTTCAACGTTGTGTGGCTTCCCAAGGGAGTTATTTTGAGGGAGACAACGTTCAATTGTAATTATATTCAAATAAGAATATTACAAAATATCAGTCTCATTACTTAATTTACACACCTCACTGTTTCAAATGTGGCCATCTGTAAAGCCCTTCGCGGATACTCGTTTTCCTATCCGTATCCCGACCTTTACTATCCGAATTTCATAATTATGATAAATATTATATAAGAAAAGGTAATACATTTAGAGCAAATATAATTTTTTTAAAAGAAATATGCAAATATAAACAAATATTTTGCTATTATGAAAAAATAAAAATAATTGAAATTGGAGCTGCTGCTGGTAATTTCATATTCTCCAAGTACTATAATTATGGCTTTGATATCCTACCGGTTTACTTCATCTTACACAGTTGGAAATTTCTTATTGATATATGTATTTGATTGGAATCAACTTTATCCTATGATTATTCATTTTATTGGCATATTCCTTGGTAATAGCGAATTAACACTATTACTATAGTTTTAACAATAGTGTGGGTAGTGTGGTTTTATGTTTCTCGACTAATTTCGCTCCTCCCAAAACCTATATTTGGTATTTTGTATTCCGAAATTCAACATAATATTGTTTTAGCCAACCCAAAAAAAGATTCGTGGATTTAATAACGTTGTTACTAACCAAATCCAGGTAATAAGGCCCCATTGAAAATTTATTACTATACAATAAACGGTCACGAAGGCATATGAGTATTAATAGTAAATTTGTGCTTTGCATAGGGAAGAAAGATAAAAGAGACTTTTATATGTTAAAAATATTATATAATTAGTAGTAGTTTTTAAATCGCAGGCCTTCTTACCATCCGGAGTTGGTTCTTGTATTATTGTTGCTGTAGGCATCTCGGCATTGCGTTCTTGTGCTTCGCTTGGGTGGTGACCTTTTTGCGCAGCATCAGTAGTTATATTTTGAGGTGGTGATTCCATTTCAGAAATAATGGACCCTGTCGAACATGAACAAAAATGTATTTACATATTCTTAACGAATTTTGAATACAAGATAAGTTATTTTTATTTATTTTTTGTTTGTTACTTTTGTTTT
Source organism: Osmoderma eremita (assembly GCA_031763485.1). Classification (NCBI taxonomy): domain Eukaryota; kingdom Metazoa; phylum Arthropoda; class Insecta; order Coleoptera; family Scarabaeidae; genus Osmoderma; species Osmoderma eremita. The sequence continues at coordinate 6,829 of JARFOC010109452.1, read as the reverse complement.
AACTTTTCCATAGGTATGTCACATGGAAGAATGGAAACAAAAACATAATCAGAACGGAGGGAGCTGGGGAGGGAATCAGATGCCTCTTCTACTGGGACTTCGGAACAAGACATCACTGACCGGGAGAGATTGTGGCCGCACAGACAATATTCGTGCATGGGTGCAACATCTCGGACTGAAGCAACATTAAAAGGGAACGCTGTCTGGTGCTCAGCCCAAGAAACTGAGAAAATATAAGAAAATAGCAGCAGGAACGCGGACGGAGCAAAAACCTCCACACCAAAAAAACCCCAAGAAGTCCAAGTCACACGACTAAGAACGGGGAAAGGAGAAAACTGAAAGCTGGAGACGTGAGTCAGATCAAGATGAGGGCAGGCCGAGAGCAAAAAGAGGCCTCGGGAGGACTCCTAAACACCATCATAGGCCTACAAGAAACCGAAAGGGAGCTTCGACGGGGCGGTGTCGGGACTACGGATGGCAGTGATTGATAGACGCCATCCGGATACTACCCTAAATTAAGAGTAGGCGGATCTGATTCAGGAACGACTCGTGAATGCAATGGGCGATGCCTCCATTGGAAGCACCAACTCACTGCAATTCACGAATACCATCTACGGTGGAGGATTCCTATGGATGGCCTGCCTCAATGAAGCTTATAGCTGTAAGAACCCGGTCCACAGCCACGCTGGCGTCCTTGGCGGATCTCTGGGAGGGCGTAGCCCTAGGTATGGTTGAATCCGAGGAGCTACCAAAGATTCCAACGGTGCTAACCATGATTCTGGGTAAGGAGAAAACCGATGAGTCAGTCAGAACGCATCTGGAGAAACAAAATTCAGGTTTGCGCGGGGGAGGCTAGCTGCTGCTTAGAAGAAGGATGGTGTCCACATGGTATTCTCCATTCTCTATTGAGGCAAAGAACCCGTACCATGCTCGGGAGGATTGCTTTCAAGGTTTTAAGAGGACTTGATGACTAAGATAAAAGCAAAAAAGAGTAGCAGTACTAGCGGATCGTGACTCATCATCAGCTGCGACGCAGGTGGCAAAGAAAGTGGTGAATCTGGATAAAGTGAAATGTGCTATTAACTCATTCAAACCCTATAACTCGCCAGGACAATATGGCATTTGTCCAATAATGCTATAAAAGGGCAGGACCCTGTGTTGCATAAAGTATGTATATTACTCAGAGGAAGTTTGCCACTGAGATACATACCAAACGCCTGGAGGCCAATCAGAGCCACCTTTATAACTAAACTTGACAAACGGGGACTGAATGGGGCAAAGTCTCTGAATCAAGGAAGAGGGATTTTAAAAAAAGACCTTCTAAAACGATGACTATAGCAATCACAAAAAAGATGGAACTGCAAGGTCTTGTTGTGAGTGCCTGGACATTCAGGAATCATAGGTAATGAGAAAGCTGATGATACGTGTGCTCCGAACCTGCTCTGGGAGTGTCTAAAAATACAGTACGAGGGGAGATATCAAAGTGGGTCAAAGAGCAACACAAATAATACAACCAGGCAGAGTCATGGCAAAACATCATTAAGGAACCATCAGCAGTGAAAGCTAACGAACTAAACCTTAGTAAGAATCATCTTCGTGCAGTAATAGGTCTCCTAACAGGACGCTGTACGCTGACGCCTACAGAAAGTTTGGATTGACATTGAGCTGCAGATTGTGTGAAGAGGCAATACAGACTGCATATCACATCTTATGTGAATGTAAAGCTTGAGACTCTAGTAGGCAGACAATCTTTGGGAAACCAAAAATGAACCCAGAGGATTTTATAGGCCAACCTGCCAAAGCCTTGTAAAGACTGGTACATGGCACAAGGATTTGGGAATGGGTGGTATAGGACACAGGTACAAAAATGGGAGACAAATATAAAAAACCGAGAGGCTGAAGTGTTTCCGGAGACTTATGTCAGAGGTCTCCCATGGGAAAAAAAAAGTTTGGAAATAACACATATATATTTAAAGTTAGTGTTTAAATGGTTTTTCACATTCACGGATTTTGATCCAGATTTACAGCTTAGCGTCATTACTGCCGCTGACGGCGTCGGGAATACCGATAATAAAAGCGCCAAGTTTGAAAGCCGCCTCAGCGGAGTGCCGCGATTGTTTTGTCAACTGAATCATGATTCTAATCATCTTCATAATCCACTCGACATTTTCTTTTAAAATGATCCGATGTTTATATTTGGGTGTATACAATGGTAAGCCGTGGTATGAAGCACGTACATCTATATTTGAAAGGTATTGATATGCAATTTTGCACCTGCAATTAGCAAATCATTGGAAGCCAATTTGAAATATGATGCGCCATTAAAAAAAATGCGTACTCTGGATACTTCAAATTTACTGCCAATGATAATTCCTTGCCGCTAATCTTCACTTGTAGATTCTTATTAAATATCTTTATTAACTTCACAGATATTGGTTCCATACATTTGCCCATTACTGTATAAGAAAAAATAAAATGCAATTCAGTAGGGGCTGCACCTGAAGTAGTAGTAGTTACAGTTATATAATTTTGTTATATGTGAAATAAAATGTTTAAATGTTGATAATTGTCTGCAAGTTGGTAGATAATAATTAAAAAAAAAAGATATTGTAGTTTAGTTGCCATGTTATGTTTTCTCACGTAAATGCTCAACTTTCAGCAAAGCCATTGATTTCAAATTGTGGTCCAGTTAATTTCTATGAAGGTTGTATTGTGCTTTGTCTTGTTCTAAAATACACTAATTAGAAGCAATTTTGTTCCTTTTAGTAATACTCTTAATATAATGAAATACTTTGGTTAATTTTAGCATGAGATGGATTCCTAGTAAATAGCATTTTGTTAGTTCAACCGCTGCATTTTGGTTGAATTGACACAAAAGGGGTGTTGATTTAATAACATCGAACTATCACAATTTATCAAAAAATTAGGATATTCGTATACCGTATTTATTCTAGGTGGAGATCCACCTTCAATAACCGCCGCATTCTTATAGACGCCGCAAGAAGGTGATGCCGAAGGGAATAAACGCCACACTCCAATAAACGCCGCATCTTTATGGGAAGTGCACACAATCAACGTCAAAAGTTGGTAGGGGAACCCCCGTTAACCACATTCAGATTGAATTCCGTATGTGATACTAAAACGAAGTCGTTTTGTATCAAAACTAAGTTGTGATACAATTTTTTTGAGATGGATAGCAAAAGAATAGAAATGAGGATTTCGTTTGATTCGAAATAAACGTCGTGCTCTCATAAATGCCGAACCTCTTTTAAACGCCGCAAAGATAGATGCCCTAAATGATTTAACCGTCGCGGCGCTTATTAGAAGAAATACGGTAATTTATATAATTCTATTTTCTCGGGGAGTCTTTTGTGTGATCATATAAATTGATAATTTCCTATTTGCTTGTATAACAGGGTGAGTCCCATGAGAAGCATAACATGGTGCACGGCGAATTAACTATAACCGCCATTAGCATCAACTGTAGCTGCTCGAAGGCTGTCGATTTTAATAACCGCAGGAAGGTGTTTTCATTTCTCGGATGCATGTATTTCTTATAAACTCCAAAATACACAGCTAAAAGCACTATAAAATGTGAAAGAATTGCAAGGACTGTGGGCTGATATCACTAATACGCAGTATCGGGAAATCCACACCACACAAATTGATTTAATAAAATCCCGGATTTGGTTGACAATGAGAGCCGACATGCTCTTGAAACATATGTTCCGAATTTTATTAAATCAATTTGTGTTGTGTGTATTTCCCGATACTGCGGGTTAGCACTATAAAATGATTTTAGCTGGTAGACCTGAGTGGACCAGCGCTTGATGTTCGCGGCGTCAAACACTCCTGTGCAACTAGAGTAATAAAACTGCAGATAAAACATATTTATTGAAACAAAACATACTATTTATTGACACGTATTTAACAGAAACATGTGTACATTACTCAAATATGTTTCTGTTAAATACGTGCCAATAAATAGTATGTTTTGTTTCAATAAATATGTTTTATCTGTAGTTTTATTACTCTAGTTGCACAGTAGTAGCTTGAGGTATTAAAAATAGGAAGTTATTACTTTGTATATGTATGGATTTCAAAAAAGCAACCTAAGCAGTTTGTTGGACCCACAATTGCATGTTGTAAAGTTAACACTACTACTTCTTTCTATTAACAAATCTATTTTGTGAGTTTAACCAAAAGAAAATGTCAACGCAACATCATATGTAGGATAAAAAATCAAGCCAAGGAAAAGCAGTTAAACCCAAACGCAAATATAGGGAGAGGTACCATGATGTGTGAGCCATGAACACACATAGATGATGCAAGGTAAACACAAACATACATATGTAATCTTATACTGATGATGCGATACTGATATTGAAATGTACATCTATTAAAAATAAATATTTTTACTGACTAGTGAAAATTGTCATTACTTAGGTATTACCAAGAAGTTCCTAGCTCCTTTTACATTTGATTACATATATACCATTTCATATTTACCTACATTTTTATCAGCATTTAACCGATTTGAATAGTAGTGTTAGTTTACTGTTACCTTGCAATATACGAGGGATGTCCGGTTACTAAGGTACGTTTGCGCGACACACCGCCTACGTCGCTCCGATAAGTTTGAAACTTGCACGCAGTTTAGATGTGCATATGTACTGCATAGGTGGCTATTGTCATTGTCTTAGGTTCAGTACAACCTGTGCAGTGACAGCCGCACAATGTCAGTTCCGATCGAAACATACACCAAGTTTCATGTGCGGTGAAAATGATGAAACACCTACCGAAACTCATACGAAAGTCTTACGGAGAAGGCGTTATGAGTCGAAAACAAGTTAGTGTTTGGTGTAAACAGATCAAACGTGGACGCACAGCTGTGAATCCCGAAGGTGTGCGAAAAAAGCCATCATCAACGAAAACGGATGAGAATCAATTAAAGGTCGATACGCTGATTCTAGAAGACCGTCGGTTGAAAATACGGGAAATTGCTCCACCGACCGGCATTGCTAAATGCTGTGTTAGTGAAATCGTCTCTGAATTCGGCTATTAAAAAGTGTCCGTGAGATGGGTACCAGATGGGTTGACTGACCAACACAAAATGCAACGAATGGCGGCGGCAATGAAGATATATCGCGTTATCGCCAGGAAAACGGATTTCTAGAGTCTATAGTTACAGAAGGCGAAACGTGGATACACTACCATGCCCCCAAATCAAAAAAAAGATTCGATGACGTGGAAGCATCCGAGTTCACCAACACCGAAAAGATTCAAAGTTGAAAAGAGACAATGGCAACTGTGTTCTGGGCTATGAAAGGCAGTTTGCTCATACAGTTTTTACCACCGAAAGCGGCAATCAACAGCGAGATTTATTGTTAAATTCTCGAAAACCTTCACCAAACCATTCGGCAGAAAGGAAGAGGAAGCTTGGCGAAAGAAATCAGGCTATTGCATGACAATGCAAGACCGAACACCTCAAATCAGACGAAGACCTGCCTTCAGGAACCAATTGGGAAATTATTGCCCATCCGCCCCATAGTAAGACCTGGTGACTTCTGATTTATCATTTGTTTTGGCAGTTGAAAGCTCATTTGTCTTTTATTGAAGACGACGACGAAGTTCAAGAGGAAGTAGGGCAGTATTTTACAGATTTGGATCGCACCTTTTACGAATAGGGTTTATAGAAGCTTGTGCCTCACTGGGTTAAGTGCCTTAACATTGGCGGCGATTACGTTGAAAAGTACAGTTCACACTTTTGCTTAGTGTATGTTTGATTTCTATAAATAAAGTACCGAGAGAGCAAAAATGATTGTCATGGCTGAAGTTGCAGTAAATGAATAAGAAAAAGACAAACAAATATAAATATAACCGGTAAGACAATGGAAGACAATGTTGCTGCAAATTTCAGACATGACAATCATTTTTGCTCCCTCCGTAGTTTGTCTGTAATTCACAAATATACCTTAGTAGGCGGACATCCTCCGTACATTCACATTACACCTATAAATTTCAATAGCACTGATAATACGTGTAATAAGAAAAAAAAATACATATATGTATTGTAAAACTATCGTCCCTTCAGATCATAAAATTCAATTAAGTTTAACTCTTATTATCAAATTCAAACAAAAACGATAATTCCCAAGTTCCATACCTACATATATTTCTGTCATATCTAAAGCGCTTTACATAAGGAGTATTAGCAATATACAATATATTGGTGATTTACAAAGGTGTGCATATAGCGCAGGTTTTGTTTTTGTATTCCCATTAAATTGGAATTCACCAGTATGGATTTTGTTCAGTTTGTTTCTTTTTTACTGATTCATCTTATTTTGGAACGAATTTCGGGAGTACGTTAGCTGGTTTTGGAAATAAGTATCATCTTTTAGTCCATATTGTAATAATTACGATCAGTTTTGAGACGGAAGGTGTTGTTATTATTTAAAAGGTGTTATTACTTTCTCCACTTTAGATAATTGTGACACCATATTTTTTTATAAATTTCATACGGATATAGCTGGCTTAGGAAATTAAGCGATTACAGATTATGAGTTATACTTTTTGATAATATCTCTATTTTTGTTTAGGATAATCACAGCTTCAATAACATGAATATACAGTGAGTTTGACAAAACAATGGAATCTCCATCCATATAATTGCATAAACCTGTACATGCTGTTACACTCACCGTGTAACCGAAAAACAATTCTTTTTTTTTAAATATCATTTTATGGTGTTCGTAACTATTTCTGTTCTCTATTTATTAAGGATAAGTTTCAGAATTATTTTCCTGTACATTTTAGGCAAACATCT
>JARFOC010109441.1:0-11781 GCA_031763485.1 Osmoderma eremita | reverse complement strand
TAAAAACACTCGTTGCGAGCGAGCTCGGAAAAGAGCTGTGGTGGTGTTTGAGCCAGAACCGGCGAATCCTATCTACTTGCAATGGTAGTTGGAATGCTGAGAACAACTCAGCACATGCCAAAATAACAAGGGTTATTGAAAATTCCCTGTTAGATATGAACCGCGACTTAATGATATATAAACTCTCCTGTAACATACCCTTCGAAGTCATGACAGACTGGGAGGGGTGAAGAGAAGAGCTAAAACGAATATCGCAGCAGACAAGAATCTGGCAAACAGACGGATCAAAAACGAGCACAGGTTCGGGGGCACGCCTCCCTGAAATTGTCCAATACAAATTTGTGCACTGCACAGAGAGTATTTGCAGCAGGGGTCACAAACCAAATCGCTCTACATTCTCACGGACAGTCAAGGTGCCTTAGAGGCAATAGTATCTTATCGGATATCTTCCAAGCTGGTATGGGGCTGCCTGCAAGACCTTCAAAACCTGGGGAAACACAATTCACTTAAGCTGATGTGGGTGGCGGGGCATGTGGAGATTGCAGGTAATGACCAGGCGGACCAGGTACCAAGGAGCGGATCCGAAATGACCTTCATTGGACCTGAGCCAGCTCTCGGGATCACAAAAGCTGCTACGGGTGGTGCGGCAACTGAGTGGGTGATTGAACAATACTAGAAGCACTAGCACCATACAGCAGGACAGAAACACGGCAATCAGATGATGAAGAAATCAGCACAACATTTGGCAGCTGACATACTGTCGCTTAGCAGAACGCAGGGTAGATTAATGACGTGGCAACCCATGGAAGCACCTAAACAGAATTGGAGTCTATAGAGAGAAACCTTTGTGCTCACTATGTAGTGAAGAGGAGGAACAGCCTCTCACATTATTTTTTAATGCTATGCACTAAGTCATCGGAGAAATGGCCTACTTGGTGCAATAGACGCACTACGGGGCATACCGGAAAGGGATTGACGCACATACTACTAAACCTTGTCAGACGGGTAGATCTGTGCGGATAATCAGGCAATAACCGAATGCAGAGTAATACGATAGGCCTTAAGGTTGCAGTGCTAAGGGATGTAGAAGACCTGTCTCTGTGTTAGGGATCAACCAATCAACCAATCAATAGAGGGTTGTAACTTTTATTGGCAATTTTTAATGTATGTGGTTTTAAAACTTTTCTGATAGAAATCAAAAAGAAAACTGTTTCTGACAGTGTCAAAATCCAATATGGCGCCGATAACGTCATACAAAAATTTCGAGTGCACAATTAGATAGAAGATCAAAAGTGACCTTGCGAATATGTTTTTAATTTTTCTCTGCAAGGCGAAATAAAAGTATATAGGTAAAAGAAGAAAATGAGTTCTTCTCGTTTTGTTTTTTTTAATCAAGAGCATCATTTGTCATAGGTCCTTTTTTCTTTGGGTTCATGACAAACGCAAAGCTTAGCAACTTTAAACCTACCCTCTATCTCCAGTAATAAGGAAGATCGCTATGGTGAGGGTCGAAAATGAATGAGCCTGTATTCACGATGTCTCCGAAAAGAACAAAACGCCATGAAATTTAAAAACCTACACTTTTTTCATAAAATCGATTTTTGAACCATCGGCATTTTGTGTGTTAGCAATGATTTATATATATTCAACCTTCTAGCCGCAGAGGTGTCAATGCTAACATTCTTGAATCACAGTAGAGATTGAACGATGTTAACCCGTTTAAAAGCTTAGCTTATTTGCAATTAGTGCGTGACATAATTTTCTGAAGCCGATAGCACCTTTTAATTAAGCTACAAAACAGCAACGCCCAAATGAAACACTGAATACTTAAGAAGCAGTGCTTTTATCGGCAAACCGCTGAAACGCATCAACTTATGATCGAAGGGCGACAACATATATTTAACTCCCTGACCACAGGGATGCCCACAGAAAACTCCTAAATTACCTTCATCATTTCAAAGCATTAGCTTAATTAAATTAATCTTAATCGTTTCTCCGGGACAGCTTCTATATTTTTACATACTTGAATTTTATAATCTTCAAACAATCAGAGAAGGTCTGAGACATAAGTTCATTACCTTATACGATACATAGGATCTCATTACAAGTACATAAAGCTAACAGGAGCCGCACCTTCTATTTGCGATCTTCATCACTCCTGTTGTAAACAATTTACTAATTTTGTCCAATTTGTATCTTCTGTGCGATTGTTAGTCACTTCCCCTTTTGCGAGGTACCTCTGTTGAATCCGGTTTGTTTTTTCACTTTACTCTGCCTTTTTTACAACTTTCCGCTTCCATACAGAGATATTTTCTATACAAGTTGCCATTCTTTCACTCGTTTTGTTTCTGTCTACTTTTCGGATGTAACCAATTGTATTTTTCGATTGATTAGATCGCTGCCCGTTGAGAATTCTGAAGTAGATCCCTATAGATAAGACAAATAAATCGTAGGTTAGTATTCGAAAGACGTTATTAATGTAAAATGTTATCGACAAGAGGAGTTTCAGACACACGAACTTACGAGAATTAACTTGCTAGCAAGTTCTTTCCTTCGACTTCCCAATCCAATTTAATTTAATAATTTCTTTTCTTGTTCCCTAATGTTTGCTTGGCTTTTTATTAAATAGTGTAACTTAGGTAAGTTGCTAACAGTTTATTTAGTTTCCTAGTTATGCAATCGTGATTATTAATTATTATTCTTTGTTTATTGTTACTAGTACGTGTGCACCGGGCACCGTCGTAAGACAAGGTCAAGTCTGTCGCGCGCGTGTTACATCGCACACGCACATGTGTTCAACTTTAATTTCAATTATTAGTGTTTTTAACTGCTACTTTTTCTGTTATCTTATCTGTTACATTAGTTTATTCGTGTTGTGTCCCTGCTTCTAGGGGTAATTATTTTATTAATTATAAAATGATTATACTCCATGTAAATGCAGTACGGTGTACGAGTTACGTTTTACGGAAGAAAATATACATTCTTCGGCTGTAACCGATTCAAGAACACGTGAAATTGTAAATGTAAGTTCAATCATTGTTAACCCAAAAATCGCGAACGGTTGGTAACCTACAAACCGAACGGTTTTAGGAAACTACTAATTCACCTGATGAAATCGGACGAAATAGTTGTTGAAGATAACTACACTAATATAAATAGTTTAATCCGTGGAAAAGTACTTTATTCAAAAGATTTTATTGTACGAATAGTTTCGTATGCGTATATTATATTTCACAAAATTCCTTCGGAATTTGGGGAAAGTTACTTAACTGTTTTAATTCGGCATATTTAAAACTAGTTTCTGAAAACGGACTTTTGTCTCATAACAATAAATGTACTATTCATACTAGTAAGTATATCTTAAAAATAGTGGTTAGTGTGGTAAAACCAATGATCGGTTAAGTAAAAGTAAAACTTTTAATAATAGAAAATTAGGAACGTTCACTTGTTTTAGTGAATCTATTATTATATTTTATATCTAAAGTCACTAGTTACGGAAGCTTGGCATACTCATTTAACAAATGAATATTAAAATAAAGTAAATAATATCAGAAAACTGTACAGAAAGAAATATTGTTTCAATTTTGATGTATCCGTTTTTTCTTTGACAAATTCTGTTAAGAATATATGTGGCTGTGGGAATTAATAAGTGGCTTTGCTTGACGAGTTCCAAATGGAAACAACTACAACATACCTCAGACTAGAATGCCAGGTAAAGGAAGACCTTGGTGATGTCACAAAGCAGCACTCGGGCCTTATATCGCGGTAGTACCGGTGCACCATATATTTTGGTGACGAGGAGAGATATGACAAAGGAAGTGTAGGAATATATAATGATAAATAAGAAAAATATAAAGGTAATAACTTCAAAGCAAACAAAACAACAGACAAGCAAATAGTAAAAATTAATGCCATCTTTCAAGAATTTAATTTTGAAATAAGATGTGGAAATATAGTATGAGCGGTTAGATCAATGTTTTATAGCCAATGATTTGAAGAAAATTGGTATTCCTTTAACCTTATTGAATAATGTTATTAAGAGGTTTAGCAACGCCAAAGGAGGCATCAAGTTTAACCATGGCAAAAATATATAGTATGTTATCTCAACATTTAAAACCGAAACACTCGGAAGTAACAGAACGTTATAAGAGGAGACCAGCTCATTGGCGGAATAAAATACAACTAATAGGATACAGTGGCTTAAAATAGTAAAAGTAAAAAATACCCTTACAACCTCGATGAGTGAAGAACTCCGAATACGTATTTCAGCAACTAAGTTGCCATCCTCAGCAGAATCTACGAAGGAAGATAATGTTAGACGTCCGTTTTTGGGTATAAAGGTGACTAATTAGCATCCAGGCTTTTGGGATATATCCCAGTCCCAAACTTCCCCTGAGTAACATGCATACCTTATGCAACATAAGGTCCAGGTCCTGTTGTAGCATTATTGGATAAATGTTATTCAGTCCTGGCCATTTGTAGTGTTTGAATGGGTTGATAGCCCATTTCCCTTTTTCCACATACACCTCCTTCTTTGTCATCTGCCAATCGTCCTGGATGCATTTCTCGCAGGTTCCAGTGCTGCATTTCTTGTAGTGATTAATTTGTGAATTAGGAACCTGGCAACTGGTCACCTCCCGTTGTGGTATCGTGGCATCTCCCTCCTTTCATAGTATATATTTCGCTTTGAAGTTGTTTAGATAATATCATGTTCAGTCTGGTACATTCCGAGGCCTCCTCTATATCCTCGCCTCCTCTAACAGTCTCTTTTCAAGTTTCTCAGAGTTTTGTTGTCATCAGCGTGGGCCTTTTTGTCCCACACTGATGTTTTCCTAGCTCTATTGAACTTTCTCCTAGCTTCCCTTCTCATGTTTGCTAGGTTTCCCTTTCACCAGGCCACCTTCCGGTGTTTGTTTGCATACCACTGGGCAGTTGTCATTAGATTAGACTAGATAGGGTCTTGAAACAGTCCTGCGAGATCTCCTTTACATGGAAGTCAAATTCTGCCGTAAATGCTCCCTAGTCAGTTTTCTGGGGATTCTGATAAGTTTCAATGAATTTACCTATAGTGAAATTGATGTGTCTGTGGTTTGAGGAACTATCCTCCTCAGACATATTCCAATTTGAGACGTTGCTCTCTACATAAGTGGCCGCTGACGCTATGTCTATAACCTATAATAAATTGTAGTAAAGACTCGAGTCGAAATATTTGGATTAGCCGCCACACACCGTGAAGATGATGTTAATACATCATCTTCACCTACCACGTCGCGGCTACGATTGGGTTTGCCATCCATACCACTGTATATTTACGCCCAGTTTCTTAAAAGTTTTAGTAGAGGAAAGTAGCCTAAGGCACCCATGCGGTTTGCCTATTACCGGATAGTACGATATTTCTTAAACCAAATATCGCATCTGTCCGATTGTGTGATAGCTAACAATACAACTGAACTTATAGTTTCTGCTGAAACAAAAGATTTCTGTAACGTATATTTGTCCGTTATTTTGCCGATGGCGTTTTATTGGAGTTTAAAAATTTTAACATTCCGTAAGTAGTGCCGTTATATTTGCAAAAGGTTTACATGATAACTTCGGATTAGGGATATTTTAGATTTTTAGTATTATATAAATTTATGGGTGTTGTGTTTTTTATCTTTATAAAAATAAAACTAAATTTACTTAGGAGTAACGGTTCCTAATATCGTATTTCCGATATTAGGAACCAGTTGCGTAATTAGGAATTATGGCGCAATGTTCCTTTTAGTTGGATAAACAAGAAAATAAAACAAAATTAAAAAAGGGAAAAAGTTGGGCAAGGCGTTAATTGCGGTAAAAGTCAGGGAAATGGGGTACTTAAAAGCGTCGACAATATTTGGGATGCCACGAAGTACCTTTGTTGATTAAGTAAAATCAGATAAAGCATTAGATATACTAACTGCAGTAAAGCTAGGACGAAAACCTGCGTTAACAGATGAACTGGAAAATATGTTAGTTACATATTGTCTTGATATGGAGAAACGGTTTTCTAAACTAACAGCAAGATGATGATATAGAGATAGAGAACACGCCGAGTGCCTATATTGCAAAAACCGTTACTCGAGAGACACAGAGGGCAAGGTATGGATAAGATGTAGCTTTTGCTATCGTTGGTGTCAGAAAGAATGCCCAGGGACAAAAAAAAAGGTTTTTATTTGAGATATTTGTTTAGATGGTTGATTTTCTCTTTCTTTAACGTGAATCCAAATATTAAAATTTTTTTTGTGGCTTGTTTTTCAAATTAATGAAACTTCTAATATAAAAATCTTGAGTTTCCTTTTATGCTCCCAATATCGGACATTTGCGGACACTTACTATCCGGTATTAGGAACCTACTTTCAAAACTTTGATTTACACAATCTTTTCTTTCGTTTATGATTCTCAAGAGAAAACGGTCAGTTAGAGATTATTTATTATATTATAATATATATTCTGCAAAGATTTGGCAACATATAGACGTGATAGGTCGATTTTAAGTACTTTTTATCGACAAAAATAAAAAAGTATCTGATAATAGACAACTCTCCTCTATCAAAGTATATTTCTCTAGCAAGGCACGAATTTCTGCTATATTTGATGTGTGTACAAAACATATGGTACTGTTCGTTTGTTTTATTGTTTAAGCCTACTATTGAAAATTTAAATAACCATTTCTTTCTTGATTTTATTTGGATATAAACAATAAAATGCCCCTTAGTTGCCTGAAAATCTAATATTGCGTTCATTTAAAATAAGAAAGTTACATAATTATTACCAATATCTTCGTAATCGCCACCTTGAATTTTATTTTAACATCAGTGTCCCTAATTCAACCAACTAACTTTCATATGAAACACATTTCCATATCGTCCGTAATTCGGTAAATATTTTATTTTTAGAGAAAATAGTAGTTCTCAGTCTTTTTCAGATAATTTTTAAACCATTCCGAATTTTAAAAATTTCTCAACGGAATCAGCATCAGCACTAAAAACTGCACAACTTTGATACATAGATATTTATCTATGTTTCATAATGAAAAAGGTACCCGTTGCAACTTGGGGCAGCCTGTACACAGTCGCCATTATATATTTTGCGCTCCACTTGTAAGATATGCCCTGGCAATAAATGTATTGTGCTCTGTAGTGAACATGCTTATACATTAAATAATAAAACGAAATAATAAGTTTGTAATAAACCGTAATTATAACAATTTTCTGTTAAGTTTGATTTAATAAACATAAATTCAAAATAAAATGTAATAAGAAATACGATACGGTGGTTTAAACTAGTAGTAAGTAAAAACAAAAATAAAAATGCACTTACCACCTTGATGAATGAAGAACTCCAGATACGTATTTTGGCAACTAAGTTGGCTTTCTTAGCAGAATCTACAAAGGAAGATAATGTTAGAGGTAGACCTCTGGAGGATATGCACCACGCAGAACACATTATTATTAACATTATAGGTATAGAGAATACTTAATAACAATGAAAGTGCCTAACCTAATCTTTCTATTTATGGTATAATATACAGGCTGATCCATTTAAAATAATTGAAAAATTATTGTATTTGTGTTTTGACTCGCCCTGTAATCAGTTTTGAAAATTTTAAAAGAAATGCTACTTTGCTATAAAACTGGGCCAATATCAAAAATCTATGCGTGTAATAAAAAAGAATCAGACTGTGTCGTTTACTGTATACAAGACCTTGAACTCACAGTGATTTTCATATAACATTGACCATAACTTCTGAAACACGCTGTATAATTCAATGAAATTATACATTGGAAGTGTTAGGCATATGGTTAATCTAAATCTGAAATAACATACAGGGTGTTCCATTTAAGAAAACGTATGTTTGGTTCACTCTGGTAATATGAAATGGTCTGTATACAAGGAAATAATTTTAAAATGTTTTAAACTGCCTACAATTTTCGTAAATAAGTTTTTTGGTAGCTTATAAGATAACGGATATATCGAGCTTTGCCATACTAATGCGTCACCCTGTAGATTCATACATAGATAAGATATTATTCTCTCAATGAATTTTCATTTAATTGCAATTGGTAAAGATTGCAAGGACTGTGGGGCAGCACAATAAACACACTTTTCGGATTACTCCTCCGAACAGTGTGTTTATTGCAGTTGATAAAATCTAATTTCATCCTACATTGTAAATATATTTTTCTATACTAATGTTGATGTTATCCTACTTACATTATAATTAAATAGAAGAAAATACAATTAGGTATTACGAAATAAAAAATAACGTTCATTTAGCACTTCATATGCCTTCGAGTTATAAGTCGGAGTATGAATTCTCTAAAACGAAATCATTTCAAACACCTCACACAATTATAAGCGAAAGCATTTCGAACGTTTGTTCAAAAGATCTTTCAAATCGTAAATACACGATTATTCGAACGACGATTCGCTAGTACTAATATTAAAAACTTAATCTAAGCTTTACAATGAACAGTGCATCCCGAGGGATATTTGTGAATTAAAACGGATATACATGCATAAATAGCAACAGAGTGGTTTACAGTAACGCATTCACCGTTTTATTTAGCAATAAATCTTTGCAGGTGATCTTTTTAGCGTAGGACGTGAAGTAAGGTTGTTTTGAATGTAAATTGTGTAGGTTTCGGAATAGCACTAAACACGGAAACGGCAATGGTTTGGATAACGTATGATAATACCTTCCGTTTTAAGCGAAAAATTACATACAAAGCGTGCTACTGGAGAACTATCAACTTCTGTTTATGAATTTCACTCGATGGTCTATTGTCTAGGTCTAGACGATATATTTCAACTTTTATGGTGTTACGGGAACGGCGTTAAAGATGAACAAGTGTTATTGCGTGGTCTGCGGTTGTTGTGTCCAATATTTTTGTTAGCCAATCTGTTGGTCAATAGCAGTACCGTATTGGTAGCCAGAACCATTGTTCTATTTTGCTTGGCAAGTGCAGTCCAGGTTTAGTAAATTTAGGATTGTGTGCAAATAAAATAGAATAATGGTAGAGATATACTACTAGTTAGTGCAAATTAAGCAAGCAATGTAAACGTTTTATTATTATATGTAGCTCTGTGTTTAATATTGCCATTATTGATGCCACTGAAATTGAAGATTAAAGCAGATTACGTAGAAGTTTATAGTTTATTCATTTGGCTTTGTGTATTTCTAAGTAACAGAAATAAACAATTTAGTTTTCATTTATTGGCATGAGACTTATGGTAGTTAAGAAAACAGTAATAACTATTACAAATTATTACACCTCAAAAATTAGTCCCACGTGTTGGGCGCGAATTATTACAAATGATTATTACTTGATCAAAAATAATAAAAAACTAGCCCCAGTAGTTGGGCGACAATTATTGCAAGTGATTGGTGAGTGGAAAGATGTTTGTTTGGGGAAAAAATAAAAAAAAACTAAGATGATTGCTTGAAAAAGAAGTACTTTAATAATTTCGGTTTGAATTATTATTACTTGTGTGTGAAATGATAAAATACAAAGGCGGTAAAACATGCCTAACATAAAATAATCATTTATAATATAATCTGTAAACAAAGGTTAAGGAATCTGGTAACTAAATAAAGTAAAACAACATAAGTGTCACCGAAACAAGTATATATGTTCAAAAAAAAAGTTAGGAATTTAAAAATTGAAATAGATAGTGAATAAACGGTATGAAGGAATAATGTATGCACGCTAAGTTAATCGCGGTTGCAACAGTACGAGTTGGGTCACCCTTCAATTTACAGATGCATGTCTTTAGTTCTAGTTCATTTTACTGAACTGCTTAGTTCGCAGTTCACCTAGTTCGCTTCAGACGATTCAGATCGACATTTTTTGAATTGTCTATTATTTATTATATTACTTTTATTTATTTGGTATTTTCCTGTGAAATTATAAAAAATCAATATTTATATAAAAGTAAATTAAATATTTTGCTTATGGAATTTATCTATTATATTTTTTTTCTTTTATACATACCTAATTCACTACCTTTCAGTATACAATATACAGGTATAAGGGTTTCTAGAATGTGATACGGTATATTTATTATAACATCATTTTAATATGAATATTGACAAAACTAAAATTATATATTTTCATAATAAAATAAAATCAATTCAGGAAATTAATATTAACCAAGTCACCTGAAATACTGACGAATCATGCAAATTTTTAGGAGTATATATACACGAAAACTTGAGGTGGTCTTATCACATTGAATATTTGTCTAAAACGTTATCACAGGCTATTTCGAAACAGCTCAAGGAAATCTGTAATGTAGAAACTCTGAAAACATTTTATTACTCTAACTTTGTTGCATGTATGCGTTATGGGATTATTCATTGGGGAATGTCGTACGAAGCCAATAGGATATTTTTAAATCAAAAACGAACGATCAGAATTATATTCAATACAAGGTATAATGATTCATGCAGAAATGTTCAAAATAGTTCAATTTTTACATTTTATGATATGTATATATATATGAAACACTATGTTTCGTATATAAACATAAATAAAAATTTTGCACATATAAGTATTCTCCTGAGCACTATACACACACCAACAATTATTTTTTACCACCTCCGCATCGAAAGACAAATTATCGAAAAAGCTGTAAATTCTATAATAAGTTACGATGTAATCTAAAAGATATTCGGAATTTCAATTTATTTAAAAAATACCTCAAAGAATATATATTAAGTATTAATTGTTAAAATATTAATGGTTTGTTTTTTCAATAATGTTTAAGATTTTCTTAACCATATACATATACATTTATATATTTTCTTTATTTTTCTAGACTTGTTTCAGGCATGTATTTTTAATACACTGTATGTATATGCTTTAGAAATACATTTTTATCTATTCAATACGCACCCTCACAGCAAAATTCAAATTTGCGGCAATTATTTTTAGTCACTTATATATAAAGATGTTAAAATACCTATTAATGTAATATTGTTTGCTTTGATGTTGAAGTTACGACAAATTTGAATGTTGCTGTGTGGGCACTGCATAAATTCTACCTGTACATATGTGGGTGCGAATTGGGGGTAGCAAGGCCATCTAGCGGTAGATAGATAGGCGACGCGATGGTCGATAACGATCGGTTAGAAATCGATAAAATCTAGAGTGACGTTTGTGGTAGAATTTATAGTCAAATTCGTTCTTTCTAAGCTTAACCGTGGTTTAAGTCACACGTATTTGGATTATTATGGAATATTAGTTTTTGGAGTGAATTTCGTGGAAATATTGTTGATAAATCCATCCTGTTAAACAGGGATATAAATCCATTGACGTAATTACGTTCGATTTCAGAACGCTCACGATATATTCGTGGATTAAATTGACGCCCCGCCCGATAATTAAGCGAACGCCCTGACCACCATTTTCGGTATTTTGGTCAAATTTTAAATTTTATTGTGACTTTATCGGGTTTTATGGACGAAATATTAGGTATGGCTTCTACCACTAAGGGCATGCTTGTGAATAGGTTGTCTCAGGACGAATTAGCCTATGAATTGGCTATAAGACGTGTTAGCCATGAGGGTAGTGTTCAAGTCATGCGGAAACATTTGGGTAGTTTAATTAAATTAGAACGGCGGCCTAGTAAATTGGCATATCCGGCTTATCCTTTTTCATTCGCGGACGATTTAGAGGCACTTGAGGCTAAAGTGGTCGAACTAACGCCACTTGTTGATGGTTTTTCCGACAATGTGCGTTCGTCTGGCTACTTGCGGCT
>JARFOC010109410.1:0-11786 GCA_031763485.1 Osmoderma eremita | reverse complement strand
AAACAGATATGAAATAAGTGTAAAAAGTACTACCACGTTCACCCACTTTACCTCGTGGGACAAAATAAATCTGAAATCCTGTTGACCAGTGTAATTTTTTGAAATAAATAATGAAAATAAGAATATATGCACTAGTGTTAACTCTAACTTTAATTAATTTCGGCAGAATGTGATATTTTTAAAATTAAAGAAAAACTTGTCTTACAATTGGTCAGTTGTAATTCATTCATCTGTTCTTGCGATTATTCACAGAGGCTTGTGATGTGTGGTATTGTTAAGTTTACTATGCGGCTTTAAATATAGAAAACATAATAGAAAATGCTTCCAATATTTTTGCGAATAAATGAAATAGTTTGGCAAGACTTCGTCCATGTAATTCTTTTTATGACGTCGAATTTGGTAGTATACAAAATTACATCGTTAATAGTAATTCGAATTAGAAGAGTCCTTTTTTGTAGATACATTACCATCTAAAATACAATTTTTAAATAAATATTAAACAATTCCCCGGTATATTCCGCACAGAAAATAAAAAATTCTTTATGTTCAACAGACATATACCTCCATATTTATCAAATTGCGATTGATTGAATGAAATCTAATCAGGAACGGATTGATTGGATTTAATAATTCTTTCTACGGATGACCAACGTTGCGGCTAATTAATTTTAGTAATTACACATAAATAATCTATCAGAATTATCCCATCCCTGTCCATTTCAGAAAAATGAAGTAAGAATTTGTCAGTCGATTTTTGAGTTAAAAATACCCCTTACCACCTTGTTGAGTAAAGAATTCTGTATACGTATTTCGGCAACTAAGTTGTATGTTGATAGTGGCGTTCTAAGAGCAGGATTGTTCTCGGAATGCTACGCCTGACATATTTTTTTCCTTTGTGGTTTCCTGCTGAGGAAGGCAACTTGGTTGCCGAAATACAGAGTTCTTTGCTCAATGGTAAGGGGTATTTTTAACCACCGTATCCTATACCTAACCTACGTCGATTTTTGAACAAGCAATTTTTTCGATTGCTCAGTAGTATGTTTCGTCCATAGTGACAAGACGATCCAAAAAGTTTGAGCAATTTACTTCAAAACGGTGGCAGATTTTCTCGTCGTCGTAACTCGAATGTGCATTGCTTCCACTATACGTTTGAACCCATTCTTCCATCCTTTAAAATCGTATCATGGAGAGAATCAATGCTTTCCGGGGTGGACACAGAAACTGGTCTTCCAAAGCGGTGTTCATTTGGCATCTTATCTTGCACTCTTAAATTTCGCAACCCAGTTTTTAATAGTGGCATATGAAGGGCACTGATCAGCTAAGGTTTTGTATCATATCAGCAAAAATGTCTTTGACTGATAATACTTTTAAATATAAATACTTAATAACTGGCCGAAACTCGATGTTTTTTCAAAATTTAGCGAATAGATTTTGCTATTGGGCCGGGCGTCGGGCACCACTATTTATAATATTTCTATTTGTATGTGTCCATACCATCTTATTCTGCTTGCCTTAAAAATTTTGATTATATTTTCGCCTTTTAATATATCATCAATTTCGCTGTTCATACTGCAATGCATGTGCTTTGTTCTATGTTCATTAATTCCTAGCTCTATCGCATTTTCATCAATCTTTCAAAATGCGCTCTTCAAATCTTTTTTGTTTCTTGGTACGACTGCTATATCATATGCGATGATTTGTACTGATTTTTTGTTTATGGTTTTTATGTCGCTTATTTTGTTTATTATATTGCTTAACGATTATATGCGCAGTATTGCCACTAGAGTGTTAACGTATTCCTTTCCTTATCTCTGTTGTTTTTTGTTGAATAGTAACTGTTGCTTTGGAATCTTATCAACCTTATAATTTTCGGTGGAGTATGTATATTCTTAAGATTCCTTTTGTATATCCATACAAAAGGACCACCACCTAGTGTGATTTCTAGTCTTCCTTTTACTATCGATGCCAATATTTTATACGTTACATTTAATAATGTAATAGGCCTATAATTATTTACATCTACTCATATCACCTCTTTTGGATATTGGTATAATTTATTCCCAGTTTTCCCTTTTTTCTCCATTTCTATTTTGACAATTACTGACCTATGGTGTGGAATAATGTAATTTTGGTTTAAAATTACTAACATGCTTATTTCTGAAAGAAAAATTGCTTTATGTGTCTGTAGCATTGAAAAATATCTATTATAATATAAAAATTCGATATTTGCTTTATTCAGAAATGGCACATTTTTCCAAAAGTTTTCCACAGTATTTAGTTTAGTTCTATTGTATGCATCTAAAATCTTTAAAAACCTTGCTTCAACGGGGATATTTGATATATTCGGCATCAAAAATTAATGTTTGCTCATGCATAGATTAATGGTATGGTCTGCCCATACCGAATTTCGTCCAACATAAACGTGATTTTACAACACGGGCATTGTAAGAAGGCGAGTTTTTGTTTTCAACGCAAGTAGGATACGTGAAAAATATTTGTGCGCCAGTAGAAGTTTTTTGTTCGTATCGTGAGATATATATTGCAGGAACGGTGCCAAGACTGCCAAGAGGAGTAGATGGAAAAAGGCGACGTAAGGGGGCCCGCAGGTCTAAAGATAGCTTTAGGCACGTGTGCAGTTGAACAGGCATGACGAGGTCCGGACTGGGGGCCGACAGCGGAGCGTCCCGACGACCGTCGCCCGAGGTGACTCAGATGCGGCGAGCAACAGAAGCTGGGAGCCCGCCCAGAGGAGACCGGCCGACCAATTTATCTGTGCATCAAATACGGTGGCGGCTGCGTGCTTCTAGGTACTACTTACTACTGCCGCTTCGGTTAATCACCTCACTTTTGTAATCCGGCGGAAGCCATGTGCTTGACAGATAACTTCATGCATGCACCATACGTGTATGGTACATGAATTTGATGCACGTTGCTTTCTAACTGTTACCGATGTTGCGCCAAAATCTTATCGCATGTTTTAAAAGATTTTCCACCGGAATCAAGAGGGGAGCGGGGACCCCACAAGATGATTTTTTTTTGTAAGAAAAAATGCCGCAGAAGATATTTGGCTATGAATTATTGTAACCGTAACTACATAATTGTAATTGGAGTGATATAAATCTAATCTATTTCCTGTTTAATAAGCACGTATTGGGATGTATCTGTTTATAGTCAATCCCCAGCAGCAACTAGGCCGCAAGCAGGATATGAGTAGAGGCCCTCTTTGTCAGTCGCCTTTACGTGACCGTGGAAGTGCGGAACGGTAAAGACAGTGCCGGGGCACATACAGGCCGCGTTTTAGCGGGCAGACGAAGCGGCGAACACGGTCAGACCCCCTTCTCAAGTACCCATACCATTTAAGGAGCGTCGTGAGACTGCCAAGTGCGTCGAGTTACTTTCCCCCTTTGCCTTCCGATAGTACAGCGCGCCTAACCGCTGTGTCAATCTACCCTCGACGTTAGGAGCGCCTAGCACGTGCTGTTTTGACCATAACATCTCCCTTCTGAAATCTGTTTCTGGGGATAAAAGGTCACTAAACGTTATTTGGCAACAGTCCAGGATACTAATTCGCATTTCACCATTGATCTCACACCCGAGCTTACAATACAAAGCCGCGGATATCTTATAGCCTCCTTCCTTACGCCATTGTTTGTTTATTTATCCAACGTCCGTTAACATTATACGCGATAAACAAAAACGCAGGTATTTCGACCACCTATGTAACACGAGTAATATTATCTAGCTACCGCAACACAAGGAGGATACATGGACACATACCCTAGTTATGACTAATAACTGCAGAAGAATGAAATACTAAGAAACAAAACTAAACGAAACGAATCATTTCATTCCTTTAATTTCATCGCTTGAAACCGCCTATGAAGCACTTGGAAAGATTCCATGTCGTAAGACGTTAACCTAGTAAAACGCACATATCCCGAACTGCGCAACAGAATATTAGAGAACTGGACGCGCAAAAACCATTTTTGACGCGTAGTTAAGGCATAACAATTTTTTTACGAATAAAATTCCACTGTTAAAATGAAAAATTGTCCCCAATAATATCTTGGCGTGCATTTTTTTATGGTTGCAGCAAAACTGTGAAAGAAATTAGACAGACAAAATATCAAAAATAGCCATAAATAAACCGTATCTCTCTGTCAAAAGAAGTGAATTTCCCAGCAATCCATCATACTTTTGCGGAAATTTTGATCGAAAAAAATATGATTTAACATAAAATGTTTGAAGATATCTCGCTAGTTTTCTCATCAAGCAATAGTAAGGGAGATTGTATCATTCCATCTTCATAATTTTTTTATCAAATTGTTTTTCATGAGAATTGTTTTTGCTTTGTCCATTTTGATTTAAGGTTATTGTAGGTTAGGCCGTCCCAGCGATTTAATTTATCTTTTTTCTTCAAAACCCCGTACTGAAAAAGGTTTCTTTTTAAGTTCTTGAATCGAATTCATATTGAATTTGCGCAATACAACACAGTGCCGTTAACTAAAAGGATATATGCTCGTTACGCATTGCGGCACAACTAAAAGAGTGCTACGATGTCGGCAGCCCCGTTCGCCGTATACGAAGCGGGTGTTCGGATGTCACCGACAAGTCATTCGGCAATTAAACGGGTTTTCCGCTTGGGAACATTGTGTCAATTATATTATAGTATTTTTTTTGCGGACGCGATTTAATGTCTAAATTAAAAATATGACGTAATGCTGGTTTTTAGTTGCAATACATAATCGAAATATTATTTTGGTTATGTATGTAAATAGTAATATTTTAATAGTAATGGCTAAGAAATCAAAAGATTCAAAAGCGACACGAAGTGGCTCTTAATTCTAATAGATTAAATCTCCAGTAAGGAGGGCTGAAGATTTTAAATGAATAGGTGTTTGAAGTAAACCCATATTTAAGAAAGAAATGTTTCTTTCTAATAATAATATAAAAAAGTATTTATTGAAGTTTATTTTTCCAATAATAGTGGAAACCCACTTCAAGGTTTAAATACCTGAAATATTAAAATTTCTATTACTCCTTCCAAACATTTTCTAATATACCGAATGATGTTCCATTTCCTACTATATTATTAAAATATTCAAAATAAAAACATAAATATTATTTAAATCTATTATAAAATACCAGATAAAATTATTTATAGTCCCACCGAAGCTAAAATACGTTTAACACGTTATTTATATTTCCGTAACAGAGTATTTTCGATATGCCACCAACACGATACGAAAAAGTAAAAGTTGAATTATTATTTGATGCTATTCTGTTGATAAAAATCAGAGTATATAGCAAATTACCTCTCTCATCTGGTGAATGATTATCAAATTGAAATACACTTCACAATGTATACGATGCATATCAGCGAGCAAATCTAAAATGTGGCAATGGGACAAATTAACACTCGAGATAAATTGGCACGTTACAATTATACATTAGGTAGTTAAAATGTTTAAATATAATATTCACATTGGAAAATTTTAAAAAATATATGCTTGAAACGAAGTACTAAATAACAATGAAGACGTTTCTGATGAAATATTTCAATACAAAAGGTCTACTTGCAAAAAACAAGATTCTTTGTTTATTTGTTTCAATAAACATGACTGTAACAAACAAGGGAAAACGGTAAACCTTTTAGTTTATAATATTTATTTTAACAGAGCTCTGTCAAGCAAGAACCAAACCCCATCTCATTGCCGGAGAGATATTCCGGAATATTTCTGAAGAGATGATGGATTCGATAATCTAGTTAGCCGATTCGATTAGATATTTTATTACAACGTAGATTTTTGGAAAGAAAATTTTCCTTCACTCTCTGTACAGTGAGACAACAGCCGGCTCTGTTGCGCATGGTAAGTTAGTTGCCAAAAATTTAACCTCGTTAATGTCGCCTTGGATATCGCATCTATCTCTATCGCACGCTTAAAATGTACAGTCATACCCGAGAGTTACACATCAAATATTTACAACGTTCGAGAAAACTGATCCAATGCTTGAAAGTAATATAAAATAAAGAAATGTAGAATTAAAAATAGTATTAAAAAGCAATATATTTCGGAATAACTAAAAAATGTAATTTCTATAAAACCTATAAATGTTGATTACTAATTTGATGAGACTGAAGATGACGAAAATAGTGGTACATCGTGCGGCGTCGTGTTGTCTCTCTAACCGCACGGATCTTATACGAAGTCGCACGAAGCACTACTATCGTCGCTACTCCCACCCAAAACGACATCAGCAGCGGCCAATAAAACATGTCAGATTGATGTTTGACAATTCCATGAAAAATTTAAAAGATTGTTACTACAAAAATTGATATGAATCTAGTTTATAAACGTGTTTGTAACGCTGAAATTTTTAAAATTCTATTTATATGGATTTCATATTTAAATAAATTTCCTTTTAAGTATTTTATGAAGATAATTCCCTAGGAGATGGGTGTAACTTTTTCTTTGAATTGTGGGCGTATCAAACGTTGTGACGCACTTATGTAAACTGAACGAATTCGACAAAAATTTCCGATGTGTTCTGGCTTTTAAACCGAAAATGAAAAGGGCTATTTTGAAAGTTTTGGTATTGGATGATGTTAGTTATGATGTAAACAATCGAAAACTCGAATTATTCCAATAAGGATTTGTAATTGCTTCGGGATTAATAATCACAGAACAAAACAAGTAGAATTTAATTGATATAATGTTGAAGCTAATGTGTACGATGGAATCTCGTTGATATCAATTAAGTATTTCCACAGCTAACAAACTATGGAAATGCTAAGTTCGAAAGCGTGCGATCAACTCTTAAAATCCACTCGTAAAAGCAGTGAACATATCCCTAAACACAAGGAAAAAGAAACGCGGATTTCCACGGGTTGAACTTGTGTGTCTGACGTCAAGAGCTTCGCGTGTACAAATCACAATGCAGTATGAAGCAATCACGTTCAAAAATAGAACTGTTGTTTGTATGTGAGTACAGAAATTGTTGCATATTACGGTGGTAAAAGCTGCGCCTCGATTTTTTCAGGCATTCAATCTAATTGCAGCCGCTGAAAAACATCAGAATAGTGTGCGAAATCTTTGAAGAACTTACAGTAATTAGTAGATAGGATTTAATAATGTAGAAACGTAAATTTTGCTATATTTAGATTTAACTTTTATTTTGTTCATTTATGATTTTCAATTTATTTTTGTTTCTCTAAAAAGCTATTAATCAAAATTTTACGCAGATATTATTCATCAATATAATATATATATATTGAATCCTAACCTTATAATATTACCAGTAGTAGGGCTACAAGAGTTCTAGCGCAATTTCCCCATCAGAAATACATTGGGCCAAAAAAAGCTACTTTTCCGCCACCTTGGATTTCATAAGCTGTTATATAAGTGTGCACCCGTTGCAATTGAATTGCAACGGGTTACCTGTTCAATTGCAACGGGAGCCGTTCAATTTCAACAGATAGCTGTTCAATTGCAACGGGTAGCCATTCAATTGCAACGGGTAGCCGTTCAATTGCAACGGGTGCACATTTATACAACAGCTTATGAAATCCAAGATGGCGAAAAAGTAGTTTTCTTGGGGAAATTGCGCTAGAACTCTTGTAGCCCTACTACTATTACCTATTTCCGCAAACAACATTATGATAATTCACCATGACTATTATAATTTTTTAAAGAATTTATTTTGAAATTAAAACATCATAAAACAGATTCTTATTCCGTTTCAAAATGAACCAATCGCAGTTAGAATACGTCAAGAATATAATTGCTGAAAAATAGAACTGCCTTTTCCTAAGTTTCACTGTATATATTACATCTATAATAAAGCAATAAATCCGTATAATTCTATATTTTTAATTGGTTCTACAGAAGTGGTATCAAGGAAAAACAGGCCAATAAGACGGGACACTGATCAAATAGAAGAAATGGGAAGAAATAAAGGAAAAACACGAGAAGAGGTGATAATACTAGCAAGAGAAGGGAAGGCTTGTAAAACGTGGGTACAGGAGTATAAGAAATATTGGTTCCAATCCAAATAATATTTTAATAATTCAAATAATACTTTTCTGTTTTAGTTTGTTCCCTTTTCACGTCCAAAGAACCCTGAGATATCTTCAGGGTGGTTCGAATTTGAAACGTGTGTCACTTGACGATCTTCATACATACAATTAATCGTCAAACCCACATTACAACGAGGTTGTATGATTTTTTATGTGATTCATAATGAATAAACTTATGAATACGCTTGTATTAAAGAAATCCATATTTCTTGAAATAGATTGAAGAAAGAATTTATTTTGAAGTTAACAAATCATAAAACAGATTCTTATTCCATTTCAAAATGAACCAATCGCAGTTAGAATACGTTTACGAATTAGAAGTGGTACCTCTTCCTAAGTTTCACTGTATATATTACATCTACAATAAAGGAATAAATCCGTTTAATTCTATATTTTTAATTGGTTCTATAGAAGTGGTATCAAGGAAAAACAGGCCAATAACATGGGTGACTGATCAAATAGAAGAAATGCTAAGAAATGAAGGAAAAACACGAGAAGAGGTGGTAATACTAGCAAGAGAAGGGAAGGCTTGTAAAACGTGGGTACAGGGGGATAAGAAATATTGGTTCCAATCCAAATAATATTTTAATAATTCAAATAATACTTTTTTGTTTTAGTTTGTTCCCTTTTCACGTCCAAAGAACCCTGAGATATCTTCAGGGTGGTTCAACTTAGAATTTGAAACGTGTGTCACTTGACGATCTTCATACATACAATTAATCGTCAAACCCACATTACAACGAGGTTGTATGATTTTTTATGTGATTCATAATGAATAAACTTATGAATACGCTTGTATTAAAGAAATCCATATTTCTTGAAATAGATTGAAGAAAGAATTTATTTTGAAGTTAACAAATCATAAAACAGATTCTTATTCCATTTCAAAATGAACCAATCGCAGTTAGAATACGTTTACGAATTAGAAGTGGTACCTCTTCCTAAGTTTCACTGTATATATTACATCTACAATAAAGGAATAAATCCGTTTAATTCTATAGTTTTAATTGGTTCAATAGAAGTGGTATCAAGGAAAAACAGGCCAATAAGATGGGTGACTGATCAAATAGAAGAAATGCTAAGAAATGAAGGAAAAACACGAGAAGATGTGGTAATACTAGCAAGAGAAGGGAAGGCCTGTAAAACGTGGGTACAGGGGGATAAGAAATATTGGTTCCAATCAAAATAATATTTTAATAATCCAAATAATACTTTTCTGTTTTAGTTCGTTCCCTTTTCACGTCCAAAGAACCCTGAGATATCTTCAGGATGGTTCAACTTAGAATTTGAAATACGTGTCACTTGAAGATCTTCATAAATAGAATTAATCCTCAAAATCGGGGCAACCCACGTTGCAACGGGGTTGTATGATTTTTTTATATGTAATTCATAATGAATAAAGTTATAAATATGCTTGTATTAAAAAATATGGATCCTAAGATGCGATAATGCAATAAAATAATTTGATTATAGCCCATAAAATGCATAAAATTAATAAATTAATTCTAAAAATATTGGTAATAGTCAAATATTAAAAATGTGTTAAATAATGAAATTTGATTGGTGATTATAAAAATTAAATATAATTTGTATACAGAGTGAATTTTTGCCAGCTGCGGAGATGCTCGGTAAAGAGTAAAAGAAATCGCTAGATGTTTCAGTTTGTTTGAACAGAATGCGTATTACTCTGCTGTATGGATGGTGGCGAATGTATGGCTTGCTACATCTTTATCTAATACATACATATAGGATACATCGAAGAAATATATTTCTTGTCCGACATAAACGGGTACACTCGGTATGTTCATGCAAATAGCGCACTTGTACATAAAGTTATTTTAGCACTATCTCGTAGTCAGTAGTCAAAGTCCTTTTACTCAAAAAGAATTTTATTCAATTTCCCCTCAGAAAATATTCAGTTTTCTACGTCTAATATCATCGAGGCGTAGCTCACAAACGGACGTGCACGCAGAAGAAGTTATTTTGCGATTTATTTCGAGTAAAAATATTTCTTTTCACGGTCGAACAGTAATAGGGAATAAAAGGTTGCGTCCCAATGCTATCCCGATTCCTTTCGCTTTCGGTTCGGGATGAATTTCAAAAGAATTTACAAATCTTTGATGTTATGTATGGAATGAAACAGAAACGTACGTAGGCGGGATATTCGAAATTTCCCTCAAACATATCGAAAAACCTAAATACGTATTAAAATAGGAACATTTGTGCGGAAACGATGTTTAAATATAGTAGAAAGAAAAGAGGAGGCCTCACCGTGTGGATAAACGTTGAATATATGTACCTGTGTGATATTTCCATATTCGCAAAACGCGTTGAAAGGAATAAAAAAATAACATGGATGATACCATAAATTGGAATTTGATTACGCACTTCAAAGATGAAAGGAACGCAGACATAGTGAATGGGAAATTTGAAAGGAAAAAGGGAACGAGCGAGATAATAAAAGAGGAAGGTTATTACTTCGCAGGCCTCAAGCACTCTTTTAGTATTTTTATAGATAATGAATCTATAGATTCGGAAGGGAAAGAACTGCTTGCGGTCAATTACCAAGTTTCGGAAGCAGATTTTTTCACGTTTCCTGATGATGCTACGTTGTGAACTGACCAGCCTTCCCCAAGACGATCAGATCGGTGTACGGAGGCTCGCATGGTATACGGGAGTCGTTGCACAAACAAACAAACACAAACACACGAGCGACGGTCGGCCGTTACTTCGGTGACATTTCGCGCTACCACCCCCGGGGGGCGATACCGAGGGGTTGCTTGGCCCCGCGCAATGGGCCGGCGTTGTTCATGTCCGACGGCCCGCACAAGGTGCAGATGCCCACTAAAATCAAAGTCGGGCAGCACCTCATCCAGAATAAAAGCTACGCTCAAAATACAAGTTTTATTTCAGTACTGGTGTAGCACAGCTTTTTGAGTATTTTTGACCTGACTAAGTCGCACACAGTATTGCCTCAACAATTTTTAATGTTAATTATAGACATAAACAAACAGAAATATCTATCTATACATAGATTCGCTATAGGTTTTAAGTATAAAGAGTCTCATGTTGACTTTGGTATCGCCGTCGGTAAAACAGCGCGAACGGGAGGATAGTCGGGTCGCACTCCGGTCATAGCGGGGAAAATAGTTAGAACCTTAGTTAGGGAATAATAGCTTATTTGACATAAAAAAATTTAAAAATCAATCTAGCAACAATTCAAAAGACACCACATTATAGGTACTTCACCCTTTTCTGTGTACTTAAAGAAAATCCAATTCCCTCCAGGAAATACAGTAATTCCATAAAGTAATTTTATCCCTAATATAATAACATAAATGTAATAAAACTAATAATTGTACCAGAAGTACAACTATTAAGTTTAATCTCCACTGATTACTTCTATACTCTTAATTTGAAATAAGAACATGCATATAGTGCAGCTCACGTTTTAAAGGAAGTATTGCTCTTATGGACCATATCCATCCTTTTTTATTTTATACGTATTTATATAAGGCCACCCTTTTCTATAACGGGGTTTGTTACCATGTATTATTTGGTGGCTGTTGGTATTAATGACAGTTTCTGTCATTTTCGGTCCATCTTTCTGTGTCACTTGTATTCTTCCAGTTTCCCAACAAGCACCAAAGTAACTGAAACCGAGACTGGAACCTATTTGAAGTAGCTTAGACGTAATCGTGACTATAAA